>PKML01075158.1:661065-704272 GCA_002933935.1 Eutrema yunnanense
TCAACTCCTTCTCGATCGTCAAATTAATAGACCATTTACTCTTCCTTGTGCTTGGAAAATAAGAGCCAATCACATTGGATTTTATTAAACACGATTATCTTTCCACCAAATGTTTATTTTCAACCTCTATGCTTATCCTCAAGTATTCCAAATATGGTTTGGAACTGGTTTAGTATTGTCGAATTCAATACCTCTGAAATTTCCTTTGATCATAAACATGGATCTTCATGGGTTCTTACTCTCTCTAGATTCCTAATTTAGATCTCCATTGGTTCTTTCTTCTTCTTCTTCTTCATGGAAGATAAATTCCATAATAAATAGGTTTAGTCTTGTCTCCTTAAACTTTTATTTCTCTCATGTGTTTTCTTAGTTTACCTTAAAGCGTCTTCGCCATCTCTTCCTTCTCCTTCTTCATATTTAATCACACATCTCTTCGCCGTCAAAACATCTTCATCAATTCACCCACTGTTTCTGTTTAGCTTATGTGTTTTTCCTCAAGCATTCCAAACAGGGTTTGGAACCGGTTTAGTATTTTCGAATTCAATATCTCTGAAACTTCTTTGATCATACATCGATATGTTTCGTGGGTCGTTGTCATTTCTGCTTAAGCAATGCTTATTTCTCTAAATATTATGTCATTTCAAATACGCTCCTTATTAAAACAAGATTTACGGATTAATATTAGAAACTTAAGCAAATAAAATATATTTGTTGCGAAGTCGTGATCAAAGATGTGCCAAAGCGCATAATAGAAAATCTATCAATTTTGGCTGATTAAGAAATTTACATTAGAATTAATAAAAAATTAGAAATACATATAAAATCAAAAAAGAAAGACCATCATTACCAAAGAACAACACTTACATATCCCGGTAGGTTTTAAATTCCTTATAACCAGAATTAAACAAAAAAAATTGAAAACGGAAGAGACGAACTAACATAGACAAAATATCGATCAATTACATGTCCCTAAATATTTTAATTCTCTCTCTATCTCTCTCCTTCCTCTTTATCCATGCATCCAATTAGCTATATCTGAATCTACTAACCGTTCTCTACCTAAATTAGGAACAAACATTCAATTGGATATTAGCCCAACAAAAGTTTGAAGAAAAACAAAATCTCACTTGAATCCATAACATGGTTACGAAACCAAAATATAAAAACCAACAACACTGATGACACACAAACCTTCCAATAAATTTCATGCCAACAATCTAAACAATACATGCATGCATGGTTAATGAATATTAAAAAGCAAAGATCAGTTATTAGCTACCTTCCCATCAAGTAGACCGTATATAAAGTAGATCAGCACTTCATATTCAAAACCAAGTTAGACCGTACACACAAAACCAAGTGTTTGAGGGTCATTCGAAAGGTCTTTAGAGGACTTATCAAACACATTATACATGCATCTAAGCTTATTCTACATTTTCTTTGTGATATGATCAAGTGGTTTAAAGATAAACTCATGGCTGGGAGCGTTGGCACTTATTATTCTAAATATGTAAATTTTGTAATCACATTTGTGTGAAGTAATAAACATCGTATCGTATGATGAACTTCTTGAGTTTTCTTCGTGGAAAAGAGAGAGGAACAATTAACTATATATATGTTTGACTTTTTATATATTTTTGTCGTCTACAGTAACCATTTGAATTTTAAATACTGTTTTATTTTGTATTTTATATATATTATTCATATATGCATATAAGTATTGTCAAATAGACTCTCATTTTGAGACATCGATCATTGTCTGCTTTCGTTAATTCGTCCCTTTGAACTTTCTTCTCCACATATGGCTCTACCTCAGGCCATGGATTCTTCTTCTCTGTAAGTATTACGATTACTCTCTTCTAGTTTTTGTTTAGTCTTTGTTCAAATTCTTGCACTCAATAATTTTCTTTTCCTGAAAATTATATATATTTGACTGTGGACATTGACTAAATTTCTTGTCCTTGGTTTTAGAAAGTGTATTGAGCTTGGGAGGCTTGTGTTGACCTCCGGTCTCTTAGACAGTTCATGGAGTAAGATCTCGGAGATACACAAACTAAGCTCTCAGGACAAAGATTTAGCTCCAGGATTCAAGATTTACCAAGAAGCCAAACTCACATTCGTGGTTTTCTCTTCACCACCGATTAGCATAAATGGATCTTATACTTCTGCATCTACTCATGTTCCTGGTCCTGAGTCAAAAGTTACTAATCCATTTCACTTCCTCTGCTCCGAGACGACTCCCTCTGCTCCGAGACGACTCCATCATTCTCTCTATTCATACAGCTGCTTTTGAGCTTTTTAATTAAAATCTCCCTCACCTCAAATCAGATATAATTTTGCATTCCACTCATAATTAGCCTTTGATACCCTCTTCAGATAGAATTATATGGTGTGTCTGCTTAAACATAACTGTCTTGCAGCTTCAGTCAATACTTTTTGATACATTGTTCTGTCTAAGGTTTCCAAGTCAACAACTCTATGAATCTTAAAAGTTATCCGTGTCTTGTAGTTGCTGGGATCTAAGAAACCGGTGATCTGTCACAACTCTCTTTACGTTATGGCTTCTAGAAACTATCGACCCAAAACTACCACGTCCCTTGTGCATCACGTTTGGCTCTCCTTTTTTTGGAGACGCTAAGCTGCAACAGATTCTAGAGAACTCTGTGAGCAATTCATGTTTCCTTCACGTGGCTGATGTTGCACAAACTCCCATCACAAAAGGTTTCAAGCCTTTTGGAAGGTACTTGATCTGTAATGAATCCGAATGTGTTTGCATAGAGGACCCTGAGGCGGTCATGGAGTTGCTAAAGGGTGTTAATTCATAAACCATATTTAGAGATAGATTAGACAAAACCTGAAGTCCAGATTCTTTCACTTTTCCTTCAGCATATTTAAGTTGTTCGATGGATAGTGTAATACTATATACATCCAATTTTTCTCACTACTTCCATAGACAAAGTTCCCCATCCACATCTAATCTCTAAAACCTCTTCTCTATCCTTGCCTGAAATTCCCGCTGTGAATATTCAAGAAAAGAGAAAATGCCAGGTTCTTGTTCTAAATCAAGAAATGCTCTTTCTATAGATGTCACCTTATCAATGAGAAGAGACATTTTTTCTCATTTGCGCAGTCACCAGATCTTCATCATCTGACAAAACAGCAAAATATTAAAGTCATAGTCACAATACAGTAGCAGAAAGAAAAAAGAAAAAAGTGAGGAGATCTCATTGTCACCTTGAATACCGTAGATGAATAGAATAAGTCATGGTATCATCCAAGAATAAAGCAAATAGCTCATTACGCTGTAAAACTACACAATCATGAAGCAAAGCAAAAACAAAAACCAAACGTTAAGAAACGTTTGTATTGAGACAGAAAAAAATGTGGACATAAGAACACTCACTTACAAAGTCGTAGTAAAGCGAAATGCCTAAAAACATGCTTTAGAAATATCAGTATATCACGTCCACCATCTCCTGCAAAATAAAAAAGAAAAAAAATAATGGGACAAGTGAAACCTTACATATATAACTTAGCTTAAAGTTTGAAACTTTACCTGTTCTTAGCAGGATTTGATTTATGTGAGTTCAATTCTCTGTTAGCAATGAGAATCTGCAAGTTGGTCACAACTGTTTCAAATCTCTATGTTTCAACAAATAAATGTACGATACCATGATCAGATTGATTCCTTATCAACAAACGAAAACCACCATTGATATAAGCATCAGAAAGGCCTATATCTGTGTGTGTTACCCCTCGAGACACAGATCACGTACAATATAATTTAAACCAAATAAAAACAGTACAACCAAAATCAAAACAGAATGAATAGATCAGAATTTAAGAAACATATACCTCGACGATGGAGATCCGAAGGAGAGAAACAAAAATATGACGTCTGAGAGTTTGATCGTGCTCAGATGCACCGATGAGCCACTGAACCATGAAAATAAAACAACAAAAACGAACAATCAGCGACCTCGACAACTGAAAATTAACATACATAAAATGAAACAACATTAAACCTAAAAAAAAAAACGTCTACGAAACATGAGGAAAAGGATTAGAGAACTTGATATTTATAGAGGATACAGAGGCGAGGATTTTCATATTTTGTAAGATAAGCACCAATATTAGATATGATTTTTGTACAATTTATTTAATATACGATAATATATGTACGACTTTTTATTTTATTTTCATATTTTGTAAGATAAGCACAAATATTATATATGATTTTTGTACATTTATTTAATATACGATAATATATGTACGATTTTTTTTCTTAGTATATATTTCTCAATCGGTTATTTTAATATATATGTGGGACTATACAAACCGGAAACAGAATCGAGAATATATGTGGGATTATATAAACCGGAAGCAGAATCGACAATTTAATTAAACTTAATTTAAACCGATTAAAATGATATTAACGACTTTTTGAGCAGGGACAAGAGGATAATTAGCCACGCTGAGAATGAATAAGAGAGCTCTATCCCTAACTCTCACTTTGCTTATATTATATACTAGTGATATGGCCCGCACCATGTGCGGGTTCCAAAGTATGACAAAGTTATATTATCGAACATAGAATCTGAAAATTATTTACAAAACAAATATATGTCTTTAAGATGATGAATGTACCTACCAATTCGGTGGAAGAAGAAAAAGAATATAAATACCATACAAATGTTAACAAATTAGGCGCAGCCAAAAGGAAACACAAAAAATATAATTTCTGTAAGTTATGTCATTTGATGTCTCGATAGACGTAGGTTGAGACACAATGTCTAAGAGTACAAATGTTAACATGATCTTACAGACATCTATTAAAAAACCACTAAACCAAAATATGTTTTCTAATAAAAAAATAAACACGAAAAATCCACGATCAATTATTGCGAAACCTGTATGAAGACACAGAAGAAATTAACTAAAGATGTATTGTATTAAGATTTAGTTACTCATAATTAATCAATAATGAACATGTGAGCAATGACGGCTCTTTCACTGGATATAAGGTATGAGATTAAAGGCAACCAATATCACCTCTTTTATATGAATTAATTTGTAAAAAACGTCTTATATTTTTTATTTTGTTAAGGTCCAAAACAAATATATTCGAAAATTAAACAGTGATATCGATAAAAAGAAACAAACATGAAGAATGTGCACGAATAGATTTGAAGCCTCAAGTCGCGTTACATCAAACAAAATCATTACTAAAACAGTAATGTAAGAAAATAATCAAAAGACAAAAGACCGATGTGCTCCTGTTAGGCATGTCAATTTGAGTCCAAACCCGTGGGCCCCACCCCAATAGACAAAGGACCGATTTTTTTTTCATGATTACCGTATATATGATATACTTCAATATTTTCTATATTTATCTTTATTGATTTTTATTTTAAAATGGAAATTCTTTTCAAAACCCTAGCGTCTTCGTGAGGCTATATATACCCCTACAATACCCGTCTCTTTTATACCAAATCCCGGAGAAGGTCATATCCAACCACTTTTTTCTTTGTCTTTCGTTATTTGTTCTTTGGCTTTCGTTTGATGTGTTTTTAATAACCGAAACATTTTTGTTTTTGGTTTTTTGGAACGTTATAAGGAGTTCATTACGAAATAAAAGATTGGGAGTGTTCTAACATATTCAACCGGCCCGATTCCTCAGAAAGAAAACCGAAATCTAAAAACCTACAAAATATCTCAAAATCAGTATTTAAAAAACAATTATACAAAAGAGTGGATTAAACCAACTTGTTTATTGATTAATACCTTCAAATATAGCTTTCTTTTGTTCTTCTTCTTTTAAAAATCTAGTTTTAATGAACTGATATGGATTATGTGAAGCAACATGTCCTTGAGATCACTGTCTTAGCATCTTTGTTTCCCATCTTGTGATATCTCATCACATTCACTCAACTACTCGTGAGATGAAATTGCATCTTCCGCACCTTGTGCGGGTATAAACTAAATTTTTAAAAGTTGATATATTAGTTTATTTATAGATGGATAATCCGGTTTATAATTTGGCTTTGTTTTGGACATTTTGGTATTAAACATAATATCATTTTAAAAAAAATGTTTTAAAGTTTAAACAACAAAATACCAATACATAATATAAATATTACTCCATCTGTCTTAAATAAGTGATGTTTTAAGTTTTTTTTTTGTTCTCAAATAAGTGATGTTTTCAGTTTTCAATACAAAATTAAATAACTTTTTTATTGTTTTTGACGATTTCGAATTCGGAGCAGGAATCGGAGCTTCGCCAGCGCTTTCGTGCAACGTAATGGAACCATTGGCACAAAGATACAAATCTTTTAACCAAACTAAAAAAAAGCATGCTACTTAGTGTATATACACAAACAAAACTTTCTAAAATAATATACACATTGAAATCAAAAGAAAATCCGAAGCCAAGAAGAAAACCACAAACCATCCTAAACCGAAAAACAAGCAAACAAATCTTCATCTTTTGAATATGATGTGAATTTAATTATATTGCAGACCTTGCTCCAAGTTATTTGGATCATCATAAGTTCAAAAGATAAGAGGTGCTGAATTACTCTTCATAACGTGTCGATTAACATAAGGACCAGTTTGTGAATCCTCATGATCGTGTTTTGCTTCTTTTATTAGTATCAAACCAGCTCAGATTCAAAAAGGGTATAATTTAAAGCTGATACATAATGAAACATTGTATAGCAAAGGAATGAAGCTTACATCAATACAAAATTTGAACCAAATCTCTATTTTTACCTTATAAAGTTATGAATCCTCAAAATCTTTTTTCTTAAAGACTAAGAAGAAGTTTCATTATCACGTAACCAAATTTATTATGGAGACTCACTGATAAGGCACAAACTACGTGCGACATTATTATCAAATCTGATGTGGAAACTGCTCAACCACCTACAGGAACATAGCCTATTGGTATGGCCTCAATCATCTCTCTCAAAGACAAAACTAAATAATTTCTAGCCTCAAACTTTTCCTCAAACCTCAAACGCCACCGACTCAGTCATCGGACTCATATGGTCACCAACAGGGGCAGAGCTACTTGGGCTATAGTGGGGTCAACTGATCCCTATGATTTTTGTTTTTGTTTTTATGTTATATCCTCAAATAAATTTAACTGACCCTACTTAAAAAAAAAGTTTGACCCCATCAAAAAATAATTTAGTAGTAAAAAGCCTAATTTATTTGTTTAGTTGAGCTCACGTTTAGTTTGAGACTCAATTAATTAATACAATTATGAATGATTTATTGCTTATCCATAAATTAAATAAAAATGTTATCTATTTTTGCTCACCACAAAAGAAAAAAAAAATCATAAAACTGAACATTATATCTTTGTTCCTTTTTAAGTTTTTCGATGAACAAAAACAAAAACCTAAACTATTAGTTTTCTGTTGAATTTCAAGTTAATATTTTTTTGTCTTTTTATATTTTACTTTCACATGTTTAGATTATACTCTTATCTTTTTGTTAAATTAATGATTATATAAATTAAATTTATTGAAAAATTTAGGGTTTATATTTATAAACGGTAAATTCAAATATTGCTTCATTGATCGATTTTTAATGATTATCTCGTTTATTTTATCTAACAAATATTATTTAAAGATGTAACATATGAAACGGTGATTAAACCAAATTTAAGTTATGAGTAAACGTAAAATATATTTATAGATAATTATTTTAGTATATATATTTTCTGCCCCCGGTAAAAAAAGTTTTACCTCCGCCACTGGTCACCAATGCCATCGACGATCACCCTCACCGCCATTAATATCACCGCCATGATCACCTATACCATATCCTCATCTCTATATGACTCATCATCACAACCAAAAGGGTCATCCATATTATCACCACGAGTATCACACTCTCCACCATTAATTATCATCACCTATGATCTTTAAAAACGAATTAAAATAATAAAAAGCGTGAATTTGAAAAGAAAAAAAAAAGAATACACAAAAAGAAAAAAGAAAAAAAGGAAACAAATATATAAAAAAACCATATACAAAAAATCTAACAAAGAAATTTATATATCACCATTAATATCCGACACGCGCCGGCAAACCATCCACACCAACCCGATCGAACGTCCTATTCAAATTTGGTTGACGGTTTTGAATACAACAAACCGAAACCAAAAACTTTGAAACATGATGGTGTTGCACCGAATCTTTGACATAATACACATGCTACGATCATTGACTCCATAGACTCCCTTTAGAATGAGAGAAAACACCAGACAAAACAAATACACAATAAAAAAACATGTTGTAAAATTAAAAATAAAATATCATTCTACACAGTTCTATAAACAAACCTTCTTCACCCGACACTCGTCGACGAACCACCCTCTCATTCTATCGAAAATCCCAAAGAAACTTAAGTGAAAGTTTTGAATACAAAAAGCTGTCACTAAAGAACCTGCAACTCGCCAAATCAGCAGCGAATCTCCGAGAGAAAACCCACGAGCTGAATGCTGCATAGCATGACATCCAATTTTATTTTATTTTAAATAATAAAAACACTTATTTTTACCCCCAAAAAAAAACACTTATGAACAATTTCCACGAAAACAGATAAGAAATTAATTCCACAAAAATAGACAAAATCTATGAAGTGTGTCTTTATCCTCACGAAAGACATAGGGAACATTATATGAACGCAACGGATTGCAAGCGGTACGATCGATACCTCCATGGCAACAAAACTCATTGGTGCCCGATATAGGCCGATACAACCAAATAAGAAGAGACTCACACGAATTCGTGAGCATATCAAGATGAACAACGGAAGCAAATTGAGCTGAAAAAAACAGAAAAAACTGTAAGAACCTAACCAACCAAAAAAAAAATCAAAATGCGAGGAATATTATAAATAGCAACAAATAAACAAACAATCAATCCAAATGTCAAACCCAAAAGAAACCTAGACAAAACACAAGAACATATAATCCATATCGTTATTAAACCGTCACTGTGAAACAGGTTGCCCTGTCCAAAGGCCACAAAAGATGTATTAGAACCGAAAAAAATATAGAGAACATGTATCTAAACAAAATACGCAAGCAACGCTGGGATGCAAAATTACCGGGTTGTAAGAACGACTCCACCCACGCACCATGTTCATCAATGGAGAGTCCAAGTTCACGAGCTGATGAACACACAAAAGAATCATTAGAAAGGTAAAGAGAGAGCACCATATTATTAAATTAGGTAAAATAAAATTACATTAATTTTTGGATGCATAAAAAGACTTAAGATGAGTCGTATTTATATAATATCATGATATGCATTAGGGTTTTATTTTTAACGATAATCACTATAATATGCCATATTTGTTTTCAACTAACCAACAGCCGCAATATTAACAAATTTTATTCATACCTAACTTTTTAGATATGGACATGATTTACCTTAATCATTATCGATAAAATATAAAAATTCATTTTATACAATTATCGATATAACCAAAATTTTACTTTTTATCCACATTTACGATTCAAATATATTTCTGCTTATTTTGGGCCTATCGCAGCCCACGCAAAAACACTCAACAACCGAATATAACCAGATCCTGGACTGAAACTTTGCAACCGTTAATATGAACTAACATTGACAATTTCAAAATCTAACCCACATTAATTGATTAAACCGTGCAATCCAAAGAATCAAAAAATAAACAAAACTATCTAACCAAACCAAAGTGCTATCAACATGCTATCGAATACTTGATAGACTAAACCGTCCAGCTCAAAAAATAATAAAAATTTGACTAATCAAATCATACGGCTTATAACCACATAATGGAAGAACCATATCGAAACCGTAAAGCGTACCACATGAATAACTCGGCTCCGGTTTTTTAAAAAGAAGAGAACTGGTTCCAATTGAGCCAAACACAGAATAACGCATCGAACCGTGTTTAGGAGATTAAAAATTTGAACCAAGAAATAGTATATTCTCCTTATCTAGGGGCCATTTAAATTGTATAATTTCCAATTTAGATAAGTCCGTGGTTGTCATTATCATTAGCATTATATTAACAAAATATATTTACTTACAATTATCGAATATAACATACGATATTTGGTTTTTTTTTTTCAACAGAACACAAACCGGTTAACCATCGTGTTTTTATCTTTCTTGATTAGCATCATTGGTTAATTGTCTGGATTAACATCAAAGGGCGACGACTATAAGTGACAAATACGATGCATAACCAAATAAACGTTATTTGGTTTACTACTGCTTATTGGTTAATCGCCTGGATTGGTCTAGATGCATATTCAGATTATTTCGGTTTATTACACATTATTTAGTTTTTTTTTGTTTGTTCTACAAATTTGAGTGTCGATTACTATCCGACAGGGTTGGTATAGGACCTAACAATCGGTTTGGTATATAAAATCATTCATATATACCGATTAGAAGACGGATCGAGCCCCCGGTTTTGTTAAACCCTAATAATAACAAAAAGCGACAAATCGAGACATGAAATTTGAAATAAACCAAGCGATTAAGTTAAACCGAGCGTCGGTTTGATTTAAGTGATGAGGACATGTCATCAGATAGTAACGAATGAAATTATGACAAATAATTAAAAAAAAATTGAATGAGAGAGGATTATTCTAAGGTTGCCACATAAGATTATGACTTCACAAATAATAGTATGATGATGATGATAACGCATGTATAGAAATCGTTCCAATCACTATAAAATTGAAAGCCATCCTCCCACACTTCTTTAAATCATCGACCGATAGATGGACGTTGCAAGCGTTGCTATATATATAAACTAAAACTGAAGGCATATAGTCAACTCACATTGTGAATACCATATTGATCCAAAAACAGTTATTTAATCTACACCATAAATATCATATATGCATTGATAACCAAGAGAATAGACCAACCTGCTCGTCACATAATATAAGCTCGAGTCTTTTTCCGGATGGATGAGAATTATGTGTCCAGACACGCAAAATCTTAACGAATATCATAGAGTCATACAAACCAGGCTTCAAACGTGATACACCAGTGACAACTGGATCAAAACCAAATAGCGTACTATCTGATTTAATAAAACCTTGACCACGTAATCGGTGATCCTCGGTATCAACACCAGTGGTCTTAGGAGAAGGTCTAACAAAAATACCATTTTCAAACTTCGTAGGTGTACCAGGATAATCGAGGCCGGCCGTGAAACCCTCACACCCGAGGACAGACGAAACAAAAGAACGCTTTCGCTTTGGTGTATAGACCCGAGAACTGTAAACACCATCACCAGCAGAGCGAGATTCCACCGAGTCACTTCCATCGGGGATACCGACATCATCATCGACTAATTTGTTATGGTCTTCCGAACCCTCACAATTACTGGAATCGGAACCATGATCAGACCCATCAGTACACTCATCTGAGCCATCACCATCTCCCGATGTCAAGCTAGCAGTGTCACCACCATCAGAACTATCACCATTAGAATCACACCACTCTGCATCTCCGTCACCATCTTCATCGCATTCAGTTTCGCTATGAGACATATCACCAACATCATCATCATCGGAATTATCGTCACCAATATCAATCCAGTCTGCTTCATCTTCGTCACTTTCAGTGTCAACATCACTCCCATCACCATTTTCATTATAACCACAATCATCTAGACAATATCCATCGTCAACAACTTCATCCTCTTCATCACCTCCATCACCAGAGCCAGAAACATTACGATAACCGGTGACACCAGACGCACACAAGAGATCATGCTCCAAAAATGGTGAAACAACTACAAACCAAAGAAGTACCAATCAAAATTGAGAAAAAAAAAAACGACCAACAACCAATTTAAAAAAAAAGGTAAGGGAAAATCTAGACACCTCGATTATTAACGGAACATGGTAAGACCGAATTGTTCATACTCATCGAGACCCCAAAAAAAATTGTTCGTACGAAGAAGATAAAGGAGACTCATACCAAAAAAAAAAAATCATAGCAACGCAGGCTCATACAAAGAAAATAAAATCATAGCAACGCAGGCTCACACGAAGAAGATAACTCATTCAAACGAATTGTTCGCACTCATCGAGACCCCAAAAAATTACAATTTCAAGACTTACGCTTTCGAAAAAAAGAGGTAGCCATATATTGCGTCAAGAGAAGCAGCCCGCGCAAGACGATTTTATTTTCTATTAAACTCAAGAGAAGTGATTTTATAGAAGTATGATTTTATTTTTCTAGTATTTAATTTTCTCGATAATCATGACTTAGATATATCTACATTTAATTTAGTTACATAACAACCGGATATACATATCATAAATAATATAAAGCATGGAAATTTAATTTTCTCGATACTCACGATTTAGATATATCTACATTTTATTTAGTTACATAACAACCGGATATACATATCATATATAATATAAAGCATGGAATTAAACAAAGATTCGAAAACAATATATATTATACGGAACAGATTCGATACAATATACTAAAAACGAATAGGAAAGTCACAATCCCTTTATTTGCTATGTTTTGTGATTTCTTGGTGGTTAGAGGACTTTATATTTTTTGGTAGGCGAAGGTGATTTTCGTTACCTCTTTTTTGTGTCTCAATGTATACTTCGTTATGTGTCTCAGTGTATACTTCGTTACCTCTTTTTTGGTATACAAAAGTCACAATCCCTTTATTTGAGAAGTTTCTAGAAGCTAAATTTCATAAATCTAGATGACCAACACCAATTAATATTTTCTAGCTAGTTTATAGATTGTAATTTTTAAAAAGGTAATTTTCTTTCAAAATTTATATAGGGGCTGGTGAGTGCATCGAAGGTGAATTCTTTCAAAATGCCTTTTTATGATCCGACTAAAAAAGAAGTGAAAGATATGATAAGAAAAGAGGGATCCTTCCAAATAAACGACTTGGAGACACATGAATTTGATCTCGGTCATAGTATCGAAGACTATAGCTTACAACCACACATAGTCAAATCAGGGCAAAAAGAAGCTAGTTGTATACGGGCAGTGACTGAAACGATGCTCGTAGCTCATTTCGGAGATGCCATTAATTGCTTTCTTATTATTGCTGAATCATTTATAGTTTATGCTTAAATAATGAGATCGAGATTTCATTTGATAAAAACAGAAAAACATTATATCAAAGTATCAAAAGAAAATGGAATATCTGGGAAGAACAAAAAAACTCAAAACTAATAAACTACCACCCAATCAGGCTACAAATAAAGGAAAGAGGAGATGACGAACGGATAACCAAACCACCACGGGCCTCAACATAGAACCAGATTGCAAGAGACCAATAAACATCTTCCGCAAACAACCAGGAGTAGCCCATCCACTTGCTTCCACAAAAGCTTTGACATACTCATCATCACTATTACAGACCGTCATAATATCTAAATAACTACACGGACCCGACGAACCTACGATACGGGGTTTCCACCGAACTTCCTTACAATCCCAAACCCATGTAGACAGAAACTCGGAATATAGCAACACATGCGCCCCAGCATACTCCCGATTACACCTCATCCAAGCCAAAAATTTACTTTTCCCATAGAGATTACCCGAGACCATATCGTGATGTTGGCAAAACGCAATAACCTTTAAAAACAAAGGGAGAGAAATATTAACAAAAAAAAATTAAACGTGTACAAAAGATGAGGAGAAGACTTAGAGAACTCGATATTTATAGAGGATACAGAGGCGAGGATTTTCGTATTTTGTAAGATAAGCACAAATATTATATATAATTTTTACGATTTGTAAGATATTGGATACGATTTGTACGTTTTTTTTTTAGTAAACATTTATCAATCGGATATTTTTATTTAATATATGTGGGGTTATATATGATAATATCTGTACGATTTTTTTGTTTGTATATATTTTCAAGCGGTTATTTAAATTTGTAAGATAAGCACAAATATTATATATAATTTTTACGATTTGTAAGATATTAGATATGATTTTTAAGTTTTTTTTTAGTAAATATTTATCAATCGGATATTTGTATTTAATATATGTGGGGTTATATATGATAATATCTGTAAGATTTTTTTGGTTGTATATATTTTCAAGCGGTTATTTAAATATATTCAGGATTATATAAACCGGAAACAAAATCGACAATTTAATTAAACTTAAATTAAACCAAATAAAAGGGTATTTACGACTTTTTGAGAAGGGACAAGAGGATAATTAGCCACGCTGAGAATGAATGAGAGAGCTCTATCCCTAAATCTCACTTTTCTTATATTATATATGATTTGTACCGATAATTGGATTTAAAAAAAAATATGTGCTTTGTTATTTTAAAAAAAAAATATTCGATAAGTCTTTATAATATATCCAAAAAAGAGATATGGCCACCGTATTGTTTGGATTTGGCTGTAAATAATATATTATTTGTTCTTATCTATAAATAATATATGCGGAAAATTTAACTTGATTTGTGGACTATAAATATATCATTTTGTGTTCGTATTATGCTAATTGGATTTTAAAAAAAAATATGTGATTTGTTATTTTTTTATAAAAAATATTCGATAAGTTTTATAATATATCCCAAAAAACATATATGGCCGCCGTATTGTTTGGATTTGGCTGTAAATAATATATTATTTGTTCTTATCTATAAATAATATATGCGGAAAAATGTTACTGGATTTGTGGACTATAAATATATCATTTTGTGTTCGTATTATCCTCATCTGTAACATAAAGCTTTGTTACGGTCTTGGTTGTGTTTCTATTGTAATTTTCATCGTCTTATGTTGTTTTTTTGGTTTTATTTTTTGGCTTGCGTTTGATCTTCGTTTTGGGTGTTGTTTTATGTTCTTCATTGCTTATTGATCAAAATATTTAATGATCTTGCTCTTGGGATATTTTCGCATTGCATCGTCGTTCATGTTCTTCCGAGGTATCATGTTTCTCGTGTATCACAGATTGTAATTTTCATCGTCTTATGTTGTTGGTTTTTTTTTGTTTGGCTTGCGTTTGATCTTAGTTTTGTGTGTTGTTTTATGTTCTTCGTTTCTTACTGATCAAAATATATGTTTTTTGGGCTTTTTAGGTTGATCTAGCTCTTGGGATATTTGTGTGTTGCATCGTCGTTAGGGTTCTTACGAGGTATCACGTTTCTTGTGTATCACGTTAGCAGATTTTTTTAGCTTAATGCTAGCTTGGTTATCCTTCTCTTTCTATTTTTTTGTAGCTTTTTGATTTTGCCATCATGTCTTATTTTCGTCTCGTGTTTGTTTGTTGTTTAGGTTTTGGTGGTTTGAGTTGAATTGGCTGTGTGGCGCTAGGTATTTAGTACGGTTTTACCAATTAGAACCGATCACATTACTGTCAATATCACGACCCTGTTTTTTTTCTTACTTATCTTGAATTTACATACTTTTTAGGTGCTCATGTCCTGGTCATGGAGGTTTATTTTTGTGTTCTAAGATGGTTGTGAGAGGTATAATGCATCTTTTATTTGTCTATATTTCTTGATTCATTTTTTCTGACTTTTTCGGATTTTTTTTTTGGTCAAGGTGTTCGGGTTTTGCCATTTCATCTTCCTAGCTCAAGTGATTTTTTCTCGGGTAATTCGGATGCTGATGCTCTCAAACGTAGGAGTGTCTTTCTGGGATAGCTCTTCAATTTTGGCAAAGAAAGATGCTGAGGTTTGTATAGCCGTTAATATCTTTTACATAATCCAAAGTAGAGGAGCAGCGAGATCGGTCTTAGTAAATCTCCAAGCTCTGACGGTCCGATTTCTAGATGATTATGCAATTTTTGCATTTGAATCTGTCATCAAAAATGGTTGGTTGTTATGAAACCGATCCTTATTTTGGAATGTGTGTGTTTTGGCTAGTTTGGGTTTTAGATTGTTTGAGGAAAAGATGGGAGCTTAGGGTTGGAATACATCATTACAATTTGGGATCAGTTGATTCCTATATCGACAGTTCTCTCCGCGATCTCAATTCTGTTGATGGTCCACTGAGAGATACCGACGGCATCCGAGGCGCCAGTTGTCGTGACGGACAACAAGTGTAAATTTTTTCTCAAACTGGTCTTCATTTTTAAGGTTTATGTGTAACTTAGCTCAAATTTGTTTATGAGAAATTGGATTGAAGTTATGGGTCTCACATGTTTAGACTAATATGATTCTGCTTTGTCTTCTTCAGGATTGTATGCACGAATCATACAAAAACTCTATGCAAATCCCCAATGACGAGTTGAAGAAGGTGGATCTAACATGTAGAACATGGGATATGTTTACACTATGTTAATAAACATTGAAGGTAATAAAGATCATCTCAGAATTTGATTGACTCTCATACTGTGCGGAGTTTCTTTATATACTATCATTTTACTTTTGTTATTTTGTTTAGATGTTTCACCGATTGAATCAACACGAGGAACATTTTTGTAAATCATATTGGATTAATTTATCAGCCAACATGTGATTGAAGTTTGAAAAAGACAAGGAAGCAAACATTGTCCATTGCGCTAGCTTCATCATCATCATCCTCGGTTTTTAAATCCGATCCTTCTTTTTTAACATTTGAATTCCGAAACTCTTTTTGTGGGAATCTCTCCTTAAAAGATATGCATAACTTCACTTCTTGCATGTAACTTCAAGAAGCTCATCAAAGCACTATGGATATAATAACGCTAGCGATGCATCGTCTCCATCTTCATATATATCAACGAGCACCAAAGCATCTCAAATACGATGCACCGGGTTTAGTGAATGTCTCGGTGAGAGAATCAGCAGCTTTATTAGAAGAGAAGAGAAATATGAAAGCAATGAAGTAAATGGGATAGAGTGGGAAGCTGTGGAAGTGGAAGAGAAGTCACCATCAATGATTGCTTCAGTTTAAATGGAAATGGCAGAAACCATGGAAACTCTCTGAGTGGATAGAGCATAACGATGAGACCACTATGCTCTTCATGCCTAAGACTCATGATGATGATGATGATGATGATCACTCGTGGAATCGACACTGAGAATTTTCAAGTTTCTTAACGTTGTACCTATGTTGACCCGTAATAGATATGTATATACACAAGCCTTTTTTCTTTTCTTTTTTGTTAATAGATTTTGAGTTTTTCCGTTTGGGTGCACAGTGTAAGAACATTATAATACTTTTTTAACACAAAAATACGTTGGTGTATGCTTATGATTGAGTTGCACACTAATTATTTAAATTTTTCTGAATTTCGTGTTAACTAAGGTTGAATTATATAAATTCTATACAAGTTAGAGACATTCTTCCACAAATGCCAAAGAGAGTGACAAAATCAACGACTTTAACTTTTTGTAAGGGACAATTAAAGCAAACTAACATTCAGTTTGAAAATATTATTCCGTAAATATAGTATGGTAGATCTGAAGTCCAAAAAGAACTATTTTTGCGTACAACAAATTTTCATGTACACACATAAAATTATCAACTAGAAGTCGTTAGCCTTGGCGCCGAATAAAAACAAATTTCAACATGCACGACAATGACATAATATTCTTCTTAGAAAACCAATCACAAATGTCTGTGTTGCACGTTATCTCCACCGCCCAAAATCTCTCTTATACGTCATCCAATGGATGAAGTTTTCCAAAATTTCAAAAACAAACATCATAGAATCCCCCTTCTCATCTTAAAATAATGTACACTTTTCAAGTAGACAAATATTCTCATTCTTCTCCAAATTTAACCCCTCAAAAACACATCATCGATCAAAAACACTACGAGTACTTGAATTTATCATTCCCTTCAGTCATTACCACACTATGTATAGTATCTTGAATCATTTTGATCACTTCTCTCATCGTAGGTCTTAATTTTTCTGATTAAATAATTATTCAGGTGGGGATTGTTAGAGAGGCCGGAAGGAATTTTAGGAGAAGGGTTTCCGATGGTGAGGATGATATCATTGAGGTATATCTAGCTAGTGGCTACCCTTATGCTCTTTGCATTTCAGCTATGTTTGGGATTCTCAGAAAATTGATCTTATTTCTTAGTATGTAGTTGTGGTTAATACCTTCTTTTATAATTCATTTGCTGACAATCTGCTTCAATCATGTATATTTGGCACAATCTGAAGAGGAAAGATTACGTGACCAAAGGGAGAGAGAAAGAAAACCCCAAAGAATCAGAATTCTGAAAAGAAGACGATGAAGAATGAGAGGGAAAAAGAAGAAGATGAATAAAAACTAAAAGAAAAAATAAATAGAAGAAGTCAGAGGAGATGATGAAGAAGTGGAAGAAAACTCAATTCAAATAAAAAAGAAGAAGTGGAAGAAAAAAAAATTAGTAGAAGAAGAGAAAGATATAAATTGAAAGATAAAGAAGAAGAGGAAGCTGATGAAAAAAAGTCGAAAAAGACGAGGAAGAAGACGAAAAATTCGAATAAAACCCTGGAGAATAAGAAGAAGATGGGCAGGAAGAAATAGTGAAGAATAACAAGCATAAGAAGATGAGGATGTTGGAGTTGAAGACGAAAACCGGTAGAAGAAAAAAATAAAGGGGAAAAACCAGAAGATGAAGAAAACGAAACAAAAGAAAAACAAAACCGGAAGATGAAGAAGACAAAGTTGAAGAAGGTGAAGATGAGAAAGAAACGAAGAAAAACCAGAAGATGAAGAATTTGGATAAGACAAAGAATACCAAGGAGAAGTAAGAAGAAAAGGATGAATAAGGCTAATAAAAACCAAAAAGAAGAAGAAGAAGAAGAACTCAGAGAATACAAAGATGATGAAGAAGAAGTCAAAGGCGATGAAAAAGAAGTTGAAAAATACGAGTAAGAAAAAGAAAAAAAAAGATAAAGACGAGGAAGAAGAATAAGACAAAGCAGAAGCATAAGAAAAAGAAGTTACAACATAAGAGGAAGAAGAAGTAAGACGATGAAAGAAAAATATGAAGAATAAGAAAATCGAAAGATATATAAGAGGAAGAAGAAGACAAAGAAGAAGAAGAAGAAAGAAGTAGAAGTCGAAGACGAAGACGATGAAGAAGAAGAAGAAAAATACGAGGAAGAAGAAAATCCGAAAAATGAATAAGAGGACAAAGAGAAAGACGAATTCGATGAAGAAGAAGAAGAAGGAAAAGACGAAGAAAAGAAATATAAAAATCAGAAGAAGAATAAGAATAAGAATAATAATGAGTAGTAAAATACGAAGACGTTGAAGGATAAGAAAGAGAAGAAGATGAATAATCTGGAGAAGAAAAAGAAGACAAAGGCGTTGAAATGGGAGAAGGAAGAAGAAGAAGAATAAAAACCGGAAAAAAGAAGAAGAAGAAGTCGAAGACGATGAAAAAGTATAAGGAAAATACGGAAAAAATGAAAGATAAAGAATAGGAAGAAGAATAGAACAAAACAAAAGAGGAAGAAGAAGAAGACAAATCAGATGAGAAAGAAGGAGTAGAATTTGAAGACGATGAAGAAGAGGAAAGAGAAGATGAGGAATAAGACAATCGAAAGATAAGTAATAGGAAGAAGAAGACAAAGAAGAAAAATAAGTCGAAGACGATGAAAAAAAAGAAGGAAAGGACGAGGAAGAAGAAAATCTGAAAGATGGATAAAAGAGAGAAGAGGAAGACGAAGTCGATGAAGAAGAAGAATGAAACGATGAGGAAGAAGACCGAAGATAATAAAAATAAAAAGCATAATAAGAAAAATTAGGACAAGACGAAGATGTTAAAGAATAAGAAGGAGAAGAAGATGGAGAATTTAGAGAACAAAAACCGAAAGAAGTGGAAAAAGAAGACAAATGTGTTGAAATAAGAAGACGACTAAAAAATAGGAGAAAAAAAAGAAGATGAAGTCGAAGACCATGAAAAAGAATAAGGAACATGCGACGAGGAAAAAAAGGTAAAGAATAAGGAAGAAGAATAAGACAAAGTAAAAGCCGAAGACGGTGAACAAAATGAAAAAAAAAAGATGAGGAATAAGAAATCGAAATATAACGAAGAAGAAGAAGTAGAAGTCGAAGACGATAAAGAAAAAGGAAGAAAACTTAAGTGGCTCATAATTTCTATCTAATCAAAGTTAAACCAAATAAATGATCCAAAAACCAATAAATCTTTTTGTCTGATTTAAAATATATAATCAAATTCAAATCGAAATAGAATCATAGCTAAACCACAACGAATTTTTTTATTATTATTATTATTAATATGTTTGGAATTACTAAACTATTCCAAGAGCAAGAAGAAGAAGAAACCAAATAAGAGAAAAAGAAAAATAATAAAATCTAGCAACTTTGGCCACAAGTTGTCATATGCAAATTACAACCATAGAAGTTGGCTACGTGGTTTGGATTTAGTCGGGACAAAGTATTTTCACAAAGCGCATTTCATCGTTAAAGAAAGATGTTTGGACGTGATGGTATTGTGTACTTTTATAGTTGCCAAGTCTTGGATGACATTAATTTGATGTTGAAGATTTCCTTTATTCTTTTATTAGAATAGTGAAAAGTAAACAATTGAATTAAATTTTTTTATCTATTTTGAACTAAATTACTTTCAAAAAATAATTTACGACCTTTATCAGAATTAACACTACATATTGTGGCATATGATTTGGAAGAGAATAGGGATAAACAGGAGCATACAAAGATGATGAACAAAAAAAGGAAAAGAATGGGAAGGAGAAAAGAAATCAGAACGTTTACTTTTATTTTCTTTTGGTTTAACGGCTATCTTAGATAATAGTTTGTATTTGAAGAAGAGGAGGAAGAAGGAAAAGAGTAAAAAGATGAAGAAGACGAGGAAGAAGGAAAAGAGTAAAAAGATGAAGAAGAAAAAGAGTAAAAAGGAAAAAAAAGAAGATATCATAACGTTTGCTTTTTTTTTCTTTCAGTTTTATGGATATCTTAGATAATATTTTGAATTTGAATCTAGATAAATCTAATTGGTGAGTTAAAGTCGAACATTGACTTTCAAGAAGTCAATGTTTTTTTTTTAACATTGACTTTCAAGACAAGAAACCAAAATTAAACCTATCTATGATGTAATTTAAATTATATGTGTACCATATACGGAGATCTTTTTTGAAGAAGAAACAGAAGAACATGTAGATGATTGTCGAGGAAGAACTAGATGTGAAATTTGAGGCTATTGATTTCGTGTTGGTGAATATACATGGTTTGTAGTTTTGTATAAGAGGATTATCCGGTATGGGTGAAATCGTGGAAGAGAGAAAATGGTCAAATATACCTTCGAGAAGCAACGATATGATGCTAAATACCGTGATAAACTGTACACCAGAGAAACAAATGGTGGATGTAGAATTTGCAAATTCTGGAGATCCGACAGTTTTGGGAACTTCACAATGGGAAGCGTTCTACATCTAACTCAAAGGAGGTGGTGAAGGTAATGTGATGATTTTCACCTCTCCTACGGGAAGAGAAACAATTAAACATAAAACAAAGAGATGAGTTTTGTGTCTAATGTTAGAAGAAAGAAGGAGTTTAGTTCTTCATAATGTGGCATTTCCTATTTTTAGGCTTTTTATGTTATAAGTTCTCATGTTAACACAAAGACGTTGAAAAACAAGAATGAGATAATGCATTTGGAGAAGAATAAAAATAATCATAAGAAGATAAAGAAGAATTCGGAAAAGAAAACCCGGAACATAGAAGACGAAGTGGAAGAAGGAAATGTCATGGAAGAAGGAAATGTCATGGAAGAAAAACAAACAGATAAAGAATAAGAAGATTAAGAAGTTGGAGAAGACAAAAACGATAAAGAAGAACAAGTAGAAGACGAAGAAGATGAAAAACAAAAGGATAAAAAAGAGAAGTTCAGAGAAGACAAAACCGATGAATAATAATTCGCAAAAATATGAGGAAAAAGACGAAGAAAAAAAGAAAATAACAACCAGAATAAGAATAAATAGACGTAGGGTATATGATTTAGAGTACAAAAAACATTGAAAAAGAACATGAAGAATTTGGAGAAGAGAAAGAATAATCAAAAGTAGCCATGGGCATTAAAACCAGAATCAAAAACCGGAACCGGAACCGACCCGAAATTATCGGTTTGGTTCGGTTCCGGTTCTAGCCAAAATACCCATTGGATCCTGTATCGAAGATCCATGGATATCGGTTCGGTTCCGGGTAATACCCGGAACCGAAATTACTAACCGAATACCCGAACATATATATACAAATATCCAATTACATACAGTCAAAATACCCGGAACCAAAATTACTAACCGAATACCCGATTTTTTTTGTAATTTCGGGTATTTTTTGTAATTTCAGGTATTTTGTAATTCCGGGTATTTTGTAATTTCGGGTATGTTCTTTATATTTCGGGTACTGGATACCCGAACCGTTTGAGAACCAAAACTTCTCGGGTATTTTACGGTTCTTAGTCTTCTATACCCGAACCGAACCGGAACCGATTGGTACCGAACCGGAACCGAACCGAAACCATTTCGGTACCTATGTGGATCTTAAACCTTCATATCCAAAATATCCTGAACCGAACCGAATACCCGAATGCCCAGGGCTAATCAAAAGAAGAGGAATAAGAAGTCGGAGAAGAAGTAAAAACATTAAACAATTCATGCCAACGCAATAATGTATTAAATATATAGTTTATTACATGTATAAACGATGTCGACGGATATGATCTATTGTTTATGTTTTAAATGATAAAAAATTTATTTTGATAAAAATATATATTGTTCTATGGCATTGTTTAATCTATTTTAATTTTCAGATATTTTATGAGAACCATATCACAAACGGTGCAAGATGCACAATTTGGTATCTGCAAAGTTTTCAATATCAAATAGATTCTCGAGATTTACAAAAAATATGGTGATATATATGATATATTATTTATGTTTTAATTGATAAAATATCTCTGCCTGCGCAAGGCGTGGGCTACCTACCTAGTTAATATATTATTTGTGAAGTAATTTGAGCTGTGGTTCAAAGCTCACTTTTTGGTGTGGTTTTGATTAATGAAAACGATAGAATCTGATTGGTGGATGAAAATAACTTAATCTGATTGGTTGATTCATAATTAAATAAAGCAATTAATTTCATGATTAAAAAAAAAGATATGGATCAGCGTCGGGCCTGAAAATAAAGAGGCCGAAAACCAATTTTGTTGGTCTACAATATAATATATTCATGACGGTCGATGGTTTTATAAAAAATATATGATGGTTGTCTTGGTTGGAGATCTAAATTTAGTTCTCGCATGTACCAAGTTCGAATCCCCCAAATTTTTTGTTTTGTTTTTTTTTGTTACCCCGTTATTGAATTAATTATTTTAGCTAAAAACAGATTTTATCCGAAATAGAAGCTTTCTTAATATAAAATAATTGAATCTTTGGGAAATTGAATGATAAAATCGAATCTATGTTTATCGCGTTATAATTTAATTGTCCTTCCCTAATTCGTATGTTTAATTTAATTAATACGGATTTAAAAAGGGATTTATACGAATAAAAAGTGAAAAATATGATATATTTGTTTCATTGTAATCCGAAAAGGAAGATTTCCTCATCGCAAATAATTAAGATTTTTTTTTAAAAAGATTCATACGATAAAAAAGCGGAAATATAACATATTTATTTTGTTGTAATCAAAAACGGAAGTTTTCCTCATCGCAAATAATTAAGTTTTTTTTTTAAAAGGATTTATACGATTAAAAAGCGGAAATATGACATATTTATTTCGTTGTAATCCAAAACGGGAAGTTTTCATCATCGCAAATAATTAAATATATTTGATTAATAGAAAGATAATATTGTATCTGTGTTTATCGAGTTATATAATAAAGGGAAACGCGTTTATTGTAATCATAAATAAATATTTGATTATGATGATAATTATCGTTATATAAAAAAAAATAGGCATAAATCCCCTCAACCCTAGATCGTTTTTCTTATAAATACTTTGGATTTTTGGATTTTTTTATACTCATTCTGCACTTTTTAGCGATTTTTGGATTTTTAGTTTATATAGCGATTTTTGGATTTTTTTTGTATCATCTTTTAAAAATTATCTTCGAGGAAACATAGATTCCATCGACCATTTTAACCCATAAAAAGTGAAGCCCCGATCGAATTAAAAAAATGAGTAAATGTGTGTGGTACACACATGCTAACACTTTGTTAAGTCCTGCTTGTGTTATACAACATCTCCATGTCTAAGTTCCATATCTTGGGGCTAAGTTCTAACACTTTTTTGGTTATGGAATTTCATCGAGCTCAAACTGGTGTGATCTTCGTGCTTCTCTTACCGTTACCAGGCAATGTTCTTAAACGGATCAGACCGACCAATCGGACCAGTTGAATCACGAACAGGTCAGTCCACCCGTCAGATTTTAAACTGTACTAGGATTTAACCCGCGCTAATTATAGCGCTGAGTAATTTTTAAAAAAAATTGTTTTGAAATTTAAGAAAATTATTTTTATCTGAATTTTACAATATGGCTAACTAATGATTATAGATAAAATTGTCAATTTGTAATAATTTATCTATTTAACCCTTTTTGCAGTGAACTAAAATATTATTCGGGTTAACCCGCAAAAACTTATAATCTTGAAAACATAACTCTAATATACACCGTTAAATGACTATAGTTTTTGTGGTTAGTCTACTAACTCTTTTTAAAAAAATAGTTTTCATGTACTAACTTTTTATAAAATTAGTAAAATATTTTTTAATTTTTGTTTTGATATATATTCAAATAAAATATAATAAATTATAGTGAAAAATATAGCAAGATTTTGAATAGTTTTTTTTCTTTGAATATATATGAATTGATTATTATTTTAAAATATATTGTATTAAAAATAATTAAAAGATTAAATAATANTTCGTGCTTCTCTTACCGTTACCAGGCAATGTTCTTAAACGGATCAGACCGACCAATCGGACCAGTTGAATCACGAACAGGTCAGTCCACCCGTCAGATTTTAAACTGTATATATTAATGACTCAGTGAGAATCTATCAAAAGTCAAAACCCGTCAACCAGAATTTTTATAGAACCGGTCAGATATAAACCAACAATTTTAATTAACCAACTCGTGTTATAAGACGAAAAAATACGTTTTACTTTAATAAGTCTTACAGTATATAGAACCACTAATGACCTTAACTTATTTCCACATGCTTGATGCTTCAACCACATTTGTTTTACTTTCTTGTACTTCAAGTAAATATAAAAAAAAACGAATTCTATGTTTTCTAATCATCGGTTCCAACGCCAAATCTCTTCTTTTAGTGGATGAGACTTCATGGAGGGTGTGCATGAAACATAAAATGTCGACGTTCTTTTTGAAGAATAGTGAATAAAAGCATATAAGATCAAGTTGCCTTTTTAAAAATATAGGGGGAGATATAGATTAGTCTATTGACTTTTTGCAGAAAGAAACTACAAACGCTTCAAATGGCTAAACAATGGTCTTTAAGCCTTCGGAAATCAGCTCGCTTTTGAGTTTTGGTACTTTCTTCTGGGTAGTCCGCTTCCACTTCACGTAGAATACAAGTAGATATATGAGAATTCCGAACGCAACCAACAGATATATGAATATCAGTGGAATCGGGAGCATATACTTCAGATACACCGAAATTGCGTAAGAACAGACGAGAGGCACCGTGATTGAGATATACCACCAAGTATTTGCTCTACCAACTGGTAAGAGTATAAATGTTAAGGCAATAGCCAAGAGAAAGGTTATAGTATTCAATCCCCATAGTAGCACGATCTCTAATACGATTTCGCCCAAAGTTAGTTTGTCTTTTTTGTCTTCATCATGCGGTTGTGTCCCGGTCTGATAAGTAGCTGTGATTACCAGAGTTGTTATTACTAGAAGAGAGTTGCGTGTTCCGTCCGACATGCGATTCCTATAACGTGCCATTCCCGTAAAACAATATTCCCAAAAAGTGACTGGTTTTCTCAGGAAGACAGACGGTTTCTTAACTTTGGATAGAGAATTCCCGCTCTTACCACCCGATTTTTGTATAATTTGCTCCGTATCTCTGTTCATGTGAGGTCCATTTGCTCGTAAGACATCAAGGGCTGTCATACCACTTTTGTTCTGGATGTTACGGTTGAGTGACATGCATTTCAACAGCTGTTTTACTGCCTGCATATATATATATATATATATATAGATGTTTCAGGACAACCATTTATTAGACAAATCTAAGTCTCTAACACAAAATGGTTCAAAGAAGATGAAAGTGTGTGAATTTAAAGGAGTTTCACTCTATAAATATGCTAGGAATGTACTAAATCGTTACATTTTTCTTCCTATTTTTCGTAAAGTATTTTAAAAGTGTGATAAAAGACAATATGCAATATTTTGCGTTTATAATAGCTGGTTTGTTAGGATAGGCCATTATAATTACGGTCTACAATTTAAGGCCTAACAATGGTTATAGGTCTATCACTAATTAACATATAGTATGTGATTACCTTGGATTACATACCACAAGTATAATAATTAAGTTATCCTGCTTAACAATGATTACAGATCAACGACTTAAACACCTAGGCTAAAAGTGAAAAGAAGGAGGGTAAGAAGATGCCTGGTGATTATTCTTGTATGCCGCTAAGTGCAAGGCTGTGTTTCCTTCACTGTCGCGACTGTTCAAGACGTGAATCTCAGTGGATGAAGAATCACTGTTGCGGAGTCGTTGCATCAACCCTCTGAGAATTTTGATCTCTTCGTATCTATCGTTCATAACCGAAATGTGTAAAGCAGTTTCTCCTTTTACATTCGCATCTCTAATGCTCTCAGGACATGCCAGAAGAAACTCTGTAAAAAGATCGACATCACCTTTTTGTACCACAAGATGCAATGGTGTCATACCTGTCCTTGTGAAAAAACAAAAATCTCTCGTTAATAAGTAACTTTATGTTATCTGTTTCAAATATTTCTTTNTATCACTAATTAACATATAGTATGTGATTACCTTGGATTACATACCACAAGTATAATAATTAAGTTATCCTGCTTAACAATGATTACAGATCAACGACTTAAACACCTAGGCTAAAAGTAAAAAGGAGGGTAAGAAGATGCCTGGTGATTATTCTTGTATGCCGCTAAGTGCAAGGCTGTGTTTCCTTCACTATCGCGATTGTTCAAGACGTGAGTCTCATTGGATGAAGCATCACTGTTGCGGAGTCGTTGCATCCACCCTCTGAGAATTTTGATCTCTTCGTATCTATCGTTCATAACCGAGATGTGTAAAGCAGTTTCTCCTTTTACATTCGCATCTCTAATGCTCTCAGGACATGCTGTGATTCCATCTTTTGTGAACTTGTCGTTGTTTGTGTTTTCTTGTGATATTATGTGTTTTCTTGTGATATTATGTTGCTAGGATCTTTACTCCATCAACCTTGGCTCTGATACCATGTTGGATTTGTGGTGTGTAAACGAAGAACCCTAAATTGAACTCAGAATAGCGGAAGAAATAATAAATTTGAAATAAGAATTTCTAGAAAAAGTTACTTTGTATTAATCGGATGATTAAGAATTGCTCTCATGAGCTACATATTTAAAGAAAAGAAATTAACATAAAACTTCTAAACTAACATACTGGATATTTTCTTAATTGTTAAAAAAGTAAAACATTATTTGCCTAATTGATATTTTCCTTAACGTTGCTGCTTCCAAAAGAGTTGTCATGTGCCTTGCACATGATTTCATTAATCTATGTTATCACGTGTTTCTCACGTGCTCCACTTTACCTTCTTCAATTCGATCTCTTCCTTTCCTTTTGTCTTGTGATATGCTCAATTTAATACCCTAAAGTACTAAAGCAGTTGTAATAGTATAGCTAGGGGTCGAACCACAGAAGACTCACAGAGATCACACAATAGATTATGAAGTGTCGAATTACGCTAAGCCAAACGAATGTAATTAAAAACAGTGCAGAAATTAAACAGTTGTAAATCAATCAGGGAAATATAGGCTCAGGGTTTTTCTCAGGAAATCAATGAATGCAGATAAACTAACTAACAGGATTCAGATTTAGCGCAGTTCTTGAACTCAAATCACTAAAATATAGCTAACCAACTCTCGTTGCGAAAACTGTCTAAATCTAAATCCTAGGAATTCCAAATCTCTTTGCGAATCCTAAATTCTAAATCAGCTTGAATATCAGGTTTGATATGTTCACAAATCAATTAAACCAAATCTCTTTGCGAATAATCAATTTGCTCACCTAGGTTCTATCAGGTAATTAATCGCACTCTCGTGCCTAATCAATTATCCTAAGATCTAAGTTCCAGATCGTCAATCTAGAATTAGCTATGAACACAACCTAAGGTGAAGAACTATAATTCAGATGGTGAATCCTAATAAGATAATTAACCTAGCATTCAAAGAAATCCTTTATGAGAAAACCCTAAACCTAAGGTGGATCTACTCAGACATAGAGAATGAAACAATCCATATGTATGAATAAATCATCAATAGAATAATAACAAGGGTTCTAGAGATCTGATCTCGGACGAAGGGAAATCAGACTTGTCTCAAAACCAGAGAAAATAAAGCATAAAGAGGCCTAAAAGGGCATAGCCTAAACAGATGGCTTAAAACTCCTATTTATAACCTAAAACACGACTTGGGGTCTTCTTGTAATTATCAGAGACTTCTGGGCACTTTTTGCAATTCTTCAAACTTCATTAAGTCGCGACTTTGAAATCTGCTTCGATGGGTATCGATCGATACCAGGGGGTATCGATCGATACTGGACGTGAAATCGGGTATTTAGCCAGCAGACTTCAGTTTCGCTCCAGAATGCTCCAGAAACTCCAATATCTCCAAGAATACTCCAAATGTGCTAAAACCTGCAAAAGACTCTAAAAGACTACAAAACAATAGAAAGACTCTATGAAAAGGACTTATATCATGGTCTAAACAGGGTAAAAACCATGATATATCATCTTGGTACGTGAAAGCTTCAGGTCTTCTTCTCCATTTGTGAATTCTTCTTCAACCTTTGAGTATTTCTTCGATTTCTCTTTGATTTCATATTTCTTTATCTCTGACAGGATCAAACCATTTGGTGAGACTCCAACAAGTTTCTCCTTTTACATTCGCATCTCTAATGCTCTCAGGACATGCCAGAAGAAACTCTGTAAAAAGATCGACATCACCATTTTGTACCACAAGATGCAATGGTGTCATACCTGTCCTTGTGAAAAAACAAAAATCTCTCGTTAATAAGTAACTTTATGNTTGGTGATCCGCGTTTCGCGTGGAATTTTGTATTATTATTTACTAACGTGGTTAGAAATTTTTTTTGACATTGACAAACTATCACCGTTAAGTCACATTCACATAGAACACGATAGAGTTAATCATCTAATGTTTTATAGCTAAACACGACATGATCCAATCATCCAATAATCCGATTTACGAACATGGATTAGTTAACTTTTATAAAATATCATATACTAATTAGAAAATAACTCATACTTGTATGAGTTAGATGTCCATTCATTTATCACTATATACTTCTCGAAGCGTTCAATCTTTTTTCTACATGCCTCCATTCATCTATCTCCTTTTAATTTCACAGCACATCATATTGAAACATAGACCACATTTTATCTTGGTTTAAACCTATAATCCATTTTCTTTCTCCCGCTTCTCGCTTCTCCGGCTAGTTATATGGTCTTCTATCTAATTTGAGCGTTAGAAAATATTTGAGAAGATTTTCCCTTTTCGTTGTCTTTGAGATTATTATGAACATGTTATATTTCTACGATAGCGCAATCTACCTCTCGTTACAACCATTTTCACATACTCATACACAATTCGTGGTCATTATCCTAGTTTTCGAAAGCTCCTGTAAGCATTTTTTAACCATTATACTGGCATGCATGAATGCTTATTTTCGAGCATTGATATTTGTTGTTTTCTTTGAATCTTCAAATCTGAATCCTTCATCTATAAGTTTGTCGAAATCATGCAAACTTAAATTTTTCTAATGTGCATATCCCATTTAGAATTAACCGTATGATAAATCCTGAAATTTTGTTCCGAACAACAATTAATTAATAATTTTTGTTTTATTTCTATTTTATTAATATTAAAGTTTATTATTTTTTAGTAAATATTTTTTTCAAATATGTAGTTATAAAATAATTGGACCTAAATGTACAATGATACATCACACCACCGTCAAATCTAGTATTTTGTGTCGTTAACCCGATCAAATGAAATTAATATTTAGTTAATATATAGGTTCATGCTACAAGCTAAAAGAAAACTCATAACATAAATCCTCATGTAAGTTTAGCAAAAATAAAAATCCTCAGGTAAATTAGATGATCAAGTTTGATACTTACCTATGATCATGTATTTCTCTTTACAAATAAATAGAAAATTAAATATATGTATATATTAATTTTTAATAGATTAGACATGACAAATATATTAGAACTAGGATTTAACCCGCGCTATAATTAGTGTGTGGTAACTTTTATTTTGATGTAAATTTAAATAAAATATAATAAATTATAGTAAAAAATATATCAAGATTTTGAATAGATTAATTTCTTTGAATATATATGGATTGATTATTATTTTAAAATATGTAGTAGATAACATCTTTAATGCAAAATACACACTTTCCATATTTTTATCACTAATTGTAAAAGACAATTATTTCAATTATTATTTGTTATGTGTAATGACATTTCATGTAATAACTTACAAAACAAAGTTCATTTCTAAATATATCTTCTTAAATAATATTATAGAGATTCACAAATGGATCTTAAATGAGCTCTAATGAATGTAGATAATAACTTTTAAAAATGATAACTTTTAAAATATATCAAGATTTTGAATAGACTAAAATATTATTCGGACTAATCCGTAAAATCTATAATCTTGAAAACATAACTCTATTATGCACATTTCAATGACTCTAGTTTTGTGGTTAGTTCACGAACTCTTAAAAAAATCAATTTTCTTGTGTCTAACTTTTTATAAAATTAGTAAAATATTTTTTAACTTTTATTTTGATATAAATTTAAATAAAATATAATAAACTATAGTAAAAAATATATCAAGATTTTGAATATATTTTTTTCTTTGAATATATATGGATTGATTATTATTTTAAAATATATAGTAGATAACATCTTTAATGCAAAATAAACACTTTTCATATTTTTAACACTAATTGTAAAAGACAATTATATCATTTCCTATTTCAATTATTCTTTGTTATGTGTAATGGCATTTCATGTAATAACTTACAAAACAAAGTTCATTTTTAAAAATGTCTTCTTAAATAATATCATAGAGATTCACAAATAGATATTAAATGAGCTCTAATGAATGTAGATAATAAATTTTAAAAATGAGTTGATGCTCTCTCTCTCTCTCTCTCTCTCTCTCTCTCTCTCTCTCTCTCTCTCTCTCTCTCTCTCTCCCTCCTAGTTATTCTCAATGTCGCCTCTCTAACTTGAGCTCTGACTTGAGCTATGTATATTTGTGAGAAGACTTCACCAATTCTCAGTTTCGAAGATTAGGTTGAACATATTAACATTTTGGGATACCACAATTTGTTTCGCATACCCATTAAAAATCAGAGTTGTCATTCTAGCTTCTCAAAGCTCCCGCAAGTATTACTTACCTTTTAACATTCATTTACTTTTATAATTTAATATTTTAGTCTTCTTAAAATTTATATTTTTCTTATATTTTACTTTTTTAATTGTTTTGAAACGGATATGGATATTCGTGGATATTAACGAACTCGGATCCGAGAATTTGTTTCTTGGATTAGGTAAAACCGGAAAAGGTCATCCTGCGATCTCTGGGTCAAGCTCTCGTCTTGCGCTTTCTTCACCTTTTCGACGATCTCCCTAACCGCATGATCTTGAATTTCGCCGGTCTTCTTGTTGGTGTGCGTCCTCACCATCACTTTCAGGTGATCCGGAGGTTCGCCATCTTCCCCTGTCTAGAAAATAAATAAAATCGTTAGTTACTAATAACTATATTAAAAAACGATATATGAAATTAACTAAAAACACCAAAATACTTACCATTTCGATTTCGGTTTTTTTGAAGCTCTTCGCCCCATTGTTTTGGAGAGCGAGTCCCTTTCCTTCTCGTGGACTCTTCCGATTCTTGGAGTTAGTCTGAGAGAGAGCTTCGGTCTCGGGCTCTTTCCAGTACGGGATGTAGTCGTGCCACACCTCCGGGTTCAAGCCTTTCGGCTTATCTCCTCCCTTTCTCTAAACTTGCTTCCACTCGTACATGTTACGCGAGAATTGCGTCGCCGCCTCCTTGAAAAATGCCGTCTAAACCGTTTTCATGATGCTAAATAGCCAATTAAATTCTTGCTACAAAATAAATTGAATTACATATGTTAAAAAATCTCAAAATATATAACAAAAATTGAATAAATTATAACTTACCGCAAACGTTCGAAACCAAGTGGATTTTTTGTATGACGGAACATCCAAAAATTTCTTGTGCGGTTTGTCGAAGATGGAGTGCAACATCTTCAAAACCGACTTGCTAACACCATTCCCGGATATTCCAAACCTAAAAAAAACGTCAAATTTAGAATCAGTTATTAAACAAAAAAAATATTTAATTAGATAGAAACAAAAAAAACATTACCATGTAGATCCCGGAATGCGGAGAAAAGGATCGAGAACTGTGAGTAATTCTCGTCCTAGTTGTTGGACTAGCTCCTCAACCATCATGATCAGAGGAGGAGCCTCACTGTGAGTGTGATATGCTCAAATTAATACCCTAACAGTACTAAAGCAGTAGTTGTAATATAGTTAGGGGTCGAACTTAAGGACTCACAGAAACACGCAATAGATTATGTAGATTTGAATTAAGCTAAACCAATGGATGTAATTGAAAGCAGTGCAGGAATTAAAAGTGTTGTAATTCAATTGGAGAAAGATAGGCTCAGGATATTTCTCAGGAAATCAATGAATGCATATAAACTAACTAGCAGGATTCAGATTTAGCGTAGTTCTTGAACTCAAATCACTAAGGTATAATTAACCAACTGTCGTTGCGAGAATTATCTAAATCTAAATCCTAGGAATTCCAAATCTCTTTGCGAATCCTAAAGTTTAAATCAGCTTTAATATCAGGTTTGATTTGTTCACAAATCAATTAAACCAAATCTTTTTGCGAATAATCAATTTGCTCACCTAAGGTTCTATCAGGTAATTAATCGCACTGTCGTGCCTAATCAATTATCCTAAGATCTAAGTTCCAGATTCGTCAACCTAGAATTAGCCTTGAGAACAACCTAAGGCGAAGAACTAATTCAGATGGTGAATCCTAATAAATTAATCAACCTAGCATTCAGAGAAAACCATTATGAGAACCCTGAACCTAAAGTGGATATACTCAGACATGGAGAATGAAACAATCAACATGTTTGAATAAATCATCAAATAATCAGAAAGAGTAAAAACAAGGGTTCCAAATCTTCTCTCAGACGAAGGGAGTTTCAGACTTGTCTTCCTCACAAAACCAAAGTAAAATAAAGCATACAAAATAAAGCATAGCCAACAAAGTGGCTGTAAAACCTAATTATATAGCTAAAACACGTTCTGGACCTTCTTGTAAATATTAAAGACTTCTGGACCAAATTGCAATTCTTCAACTCTTCATTAAAGTCGCGGGTCGTGTCTTGCTGGGATGGGTATCGATCGATGCTCGACGTGAAATCGGGTACTCAGCAACACAAACTTCTGCTTTGCTCCAAAATGCTCCAGAATGCTCCAATATCTCCAATTATGCTCCAAACGTGCGAAGACCGGTAAAAAACTCTAAAACACTACGAAATAGAATAAAGACTCTATAAAACGGACTTATATCATGACCTAAAAGGGGTAAAAACCATGATATATCAACTCCCCCAGACTTAGCCTTTGCTTGCCCTCAAGCAAATAGAAGACTAAACCAGAGAAAGAGGTTTGAAAACACGGAGACTCACCTGTTTAGGAACCATTGCAGAGATCCTTTTCCCAAGCACCCAAATGTCACCTGACCAGCTTTTGATCTAACCACCATGTACTTCTCCGTAGACATTCGCAGCTTTTCCAGACTCCACACAAAATCTCGCAGCATTGTTCAAATAAAACCCTCATCGCCAGTTTCATTGCTGCATCCAATATTCAAGAACCTTCTAGATTCTTTACCGTACAATATCATGAAAAGGAACCACCATTTTTCACACTTTTTGGTTTTATTTCTCTCCCCCAGACTTATATCTTATTGTGTTCCTTGCATTTACACATTAAGGTTCGAGACGCGAGTATTGATGGTGTTAGCCACCGAATCCCCGGTTCTTTCCTCAAAAGTAATCAAAGGTGTAGGCGAATAGTGGTATCACAGGAAATTTTCCTAACCTCGCTTTCACCTTTGTGTGATCATCTCCTCTGAAGTAGAATAACGGGATCCTTGGAAACTTTCCTAGCCCTCAACTCAGAAGAAAATCATTTCATCTTTTATGCCCTTATTAACTTGTAACAGGGAGAGAGATACCATAACTCTAAACACATGGGTTCCTTTATCAGATATGAATGATGAATCAAGCTCTAAAAACACTAACCACATTGATGAAGTGCAGAAATTTGGCTCAGGTTTCAGAAGAACTCTACTGGAGACATGGATGTATTCTAGTCAACTAGGTCAGTCCTTGGATTTTTCATTAGTCGATCTAGAACCGATCCTGTAACATTGTGCACTCAAAAACCAAATCAAAACAACAATTCAAGCACATGATCATCATCTCCAACAAGTTTTGACGCAATAAAACGTTTTTGACTCGATAAAACAACTGACTCTAAGAAAAACAAACACAATGTCAGCAGACACCTCCCCCAGACTTGAACAACACTGTACCCAGTGTTATCTAGTCTAGAGCCAGTGAAAGAAAACAAAAGAACATAATAAAATTGGGAAAAACAAGAAGTTTCCTTGCTGGAACATCGAGTATCGATCGACACACAGCCTGGTATCGATCGATACCAGGCTTAGATCGATATAATGAACCGTACATTCGCGATTGGTGTCGATCGATACCAATGGGGTATCGATCGACACTAGGCGATTTCGGATTTTTGCTCCTTGTTTATCCTGACACAAACACAAAACGAACGAAAATAAAAAGAAAAACAAATCAAAAACAGACTCACCAGTGGGTTGCCTCCCACCAAGCGCTTGTTTTACGTCATTAGCTTGAATGTAACGCCCTTCAGGCAGGATAAGAATGCGAGCTTGCATCAAAACAGGCTCCACAGCTTGACATTGCTATCTTCAGAGTTTTGCTCAACATACTCTACACAAACTCTTTTCCTTTTTCCTAGAATGGTTTCGAGGCTCCTTAGAACTTCACATTGTACTCAATTGAATCTCCATCAAACTTCTGAGGGATTAAAGTGACATGGGGATCCTCGACTCTTTTGCTCTTGGCCTTCTTCTTTGTTGTCTTAGCCTTCTTGACAACTTCCTTGGGGATGCTGGGCGGTTCAACTGAAACGTCTGTGACAGTTGGCTTGTCAGGAGGCTCTTCCAAAAGATCAACTACTAGTATCTCTCCTGTGACAACAGTGAAGCAATAGACATGTGTGGGAGCACCTCTAGGGGAATGGCATCATAGTAGACATCTCCGTCAATGTAAGAGAAAGAGATTCTCTTATTAGGCGTGTCTATGATTGCGCCAACAGTAGCCATAAACGGTCGTCCCAGGAGCAGAGAAACCTCAGATCCTTCACTCATCTCCACAACTTGAAAATCAGTGGGCACCAGACAATCTCCTACTTTAACAGGCAAAGCATGGATAGTACCGTATGGAGGTGAGGTGGAGGAGTTCGCAAACGTGAGAAGCATAGTAGGGGATCTTAGCCTTCAATCATTCAGCAATTTCCCTTGATATCACATTGACGCTAGATCCTGAGTCAACGAGAGACGCATCGAATTCAACTCCTGAGATGGAGCATGGAACTGCGAATTTCCCTGGGTCTTCTCTCTGTGTCAACTGCCGCAGCGGTAGTGACTTGCGTCTTGCCTTGATAAAGAGTACTTCGATCTCTTCCAGAGTTTCTCTGCATTCTTCGAAGTGACTTAGCAGAGGCCAGCCCTCTAGAGCTTCTTCAAAAGTAACGAGTGGGGTATCCTTCGTACTCTCTTCTCAAAGCCAAGCAGATGCTTTGGAGTGATGGGGTCTCTGAGATGTTGAGGAATAGAATTTAGCTTCTTGGGCTTGCGAACTCTTTCTTAAATCAACTCAGGCGTTTTCATAATTTCTGGCTCGATCTGCGAGGGGTATCGATCGACACCAGGAATGGTATCGATCGATACTCTCGTTCTTGAATTGTCCCTGGGAGATATATCATCATCAAAAGAAGGCTCCACAACCGATTTATTGATATGCTCAATTTAATACCCTAACAGTACTAAAGCAGTAGTCGTAGTCTACCTAGGGGTCGAACACAAGGACTCACAGAAATCACTCAATAAATTGTAGTATCAAGCTAAGCTAAGCAGTTCAGGTTTAGCAGAAAAACAGAAAATAGTAAACGAGTTGTATTCAATGGGAAAAGATAGGTTCAGGGATATTTCTCAGGAAATCAATGAATGCAAAATAAACTAACTAATCAGGGTTCAGGTTAAGCACGGTTCTAGAACTCAAATCACTAGAGTATAGTTGACCAACTGTCGTTGCGAAAACTATCTAAATCTAAACTTCAGAATCCCAAATTTCTTTGCAAATCCCTAAGAATAAATCAGCCTTAATTTTAAGTTTAATATGTTCACAAATCAATTAAACCAAATTTCTTTGCAAATAATCAATTTGCTCACCCTAAGTTCTATCAGGTAATTAATCGCACTGTCGTGCCTAATCAATTATCCTAAGATCTAAGTTCTAGGTGATCAATCTAGAATTAGCTTTGAGAACAACCTAAGGTGAAGAACTAATTCAGATTATGAACCCTAAATAACTAATCAACCTAACATTCAATGAAATCCCTTATGAGAATCCCCAAACCTAACAAGAGATCTACTCAGACATGAAGATTAAATCAATAGACATGTTTGAATAAATACTCTATATAAAATCAGAAAGAGAAACAAAGGTTTTGAGATCTGATCTCGGACGAATGGAAATCAGACTTGTCTCTCTCACCAAAATCTCTCTTAAACTAAAGCAGAATAAAGCATAGCCTAAACAAGTGGCTGTAAAATCCTATTTATAACCTAAATCACAACTTGGGGTCTTCTTGTAAATATCAAAGTCTTCTGTGCACTTTTGCAATTCTTCAAGTCTTGGAAAAAGTCGCGGCCCATGAATTCTCGATGAGTGTCGATTGATACCAGGGGGTATCGATCGATGCTTGTTGCTCAGATCGGGTACTTAGTCATCAGACTTCAGTTTCGCTCTAGAATGCTCCATAAACTCCAATATCTTCAATAATACTCCAAATGTGCTAAAACCTGTAAAAGACTCTAAAAGACTCCAAAATACTATAAAGACTCTATAAAAAGGACTTATATCATGGCTTAAATAGGGTAAAAACCATGATATATCAACTCCCCCAGACCTAGCCTTTTGCTTGCCCTCAAGTAAATAGAAGACTAAACCAGAGAAAGAGGTTTGAAAACGCGGAAACTCACCTGTTCATGAACCATCGAAATGACCTTCTTTCCAAGTACCCAAATGTCACCTAATCAGCTTTTGATCTAACCACCATGTACTTCTCCGTAGACATTCGCAGCTTTCCAAGACTCCACACATTATCCCACAGCATTGTTCAAATAAAACCTTCATCGCCAGTTTCATCGCTGCAGCTAATGTTAAAGAACCTTCTAGACTCTTTACCAGACAATATCATGACAAGGAACCACCATTTTTCACACTTTTTGTATCAATTTCTCTCCCCAAGACTTATTTCTTATTATGTTCCATTTTTTTTTATTTTTTTTCAGCTTTGCATATACACATCAAGGTATGAGACGCGAGTATTGATGGTGTTTGCCACCAAATCCCCGGTTCTTCCCTCTCTATGTATCAAAGGATGTAGGCGAATTATGGCATCAAAGGAAAATCCTAACCTCGCTTCCAATCCTTTGTGTGATCATTTCCCCTTAAGTAGAATAATGAGATCGCTGGAAATTTTCCTAACCCTCTACTCAGAAGAAAATCATTTCAATCTTTTATGCACTTATCTATCAACTTATAACAGGGGAGAGAGATACCATAACACTAAACACATGGGTTCCTTTATCAAATATGAATGATGAATCAAGCTCTAAAAACACTAACCACATTGATGAAGTGCAAAAATTGGCTCAGGTTTCAGAAGAACTCTGTTGGAAATGATGTTTTCTAGTCAACTGGTCAGCCCTTGGATTTTTCATTAGTCGATCTAGAACTAATCCTGTAACACTGTGCACTCAAAAACAAAATCACATCAATAGGTTCAAGCACATGATCATTATTTCTAACAGGTTTTGACTCAATAAAACAAATTTGACTCGATAAAACGACTGACTCTAAGAAAAACAAAAACAATGTCAGCAGAAACCTCCCCCAGACTTGAACAACACTGTCCCCAGTGTTATCTAGCCTAGAGTAGTGATATATCATGGTTTTTACCCTGTTTAGACCATGATATAAGTCCTTTTTATAGAGTCTTTCTAGTGTTTTGTAGTGTTTTAGAGTCTTTTACAGGTCATAGCACGTTTGGAGGATTATTGGAAGTATTGAACCTTTCTGGAGCAGTTTGGAGCAGAGCTAAAGATCGTGTTGCTGAGTACCTGTTTTCACGGCCAGTATCGATCGATACCCCCTCGTATCGATCGATACCCATCGCAGCAGGACACGACCCGCGAGTTTTCGAAGACTTGAAGAATTGCAAATTGGCCCAGAAGTCTTTAATAATTACAAGAAGACCCCAACTAGTGTTTTAGGTTATAAATAGGATTTTACAGCCACTTGTTAGGCTGAGCTTTATTTTCTATACTCTGGTTTTGAGACAAGTCTTAATCTCCCTTCGTCCGAGATCAGATCTCAAGAACCCCTTTGTTATTATACTATTGATGATTTATTCAAACATGTCTATTGATTCAATTGCCATGTCTGAGTAGATCCACTTAGGTTTAGGGTTTTCTCATAAAGGATTTCTCTGAATGCTAGGTTAATTATCTGATTAGGATTCACTATCTGAATTATAGTTCTTCGCTTAGGTTTTGTTCATAGCTAATTCAAGGTTGACGGATCTAGAACTTAGATCTTAGGATAATTGATTAGGCACGAGAGTGCGATTAATTACCTGATAGAACCCTAGGTGAGCAAATTGATTATTCGCAAAGAAATTTGGTTTAATTGATTTGTGAACATATCAAACTTATTATTAAAGCTGATTTAGACTTTAGGATTCGCAAAGAAATTTGGAATTCCTAGGATTTAGATTTAGATAGTTTTCGCAACGACAGTTGGTTAATTATACTTTAGTGATTTGAGTTCTAGAACTGCGCTAAATCTGAATCATGTTAGTTAGTTTATCTGCATTCATTGATTTCCTGAGAAAAACCCTGGGCCTATATTTTCCTGATTGAATACAACTCTTTTAATTTCTGCACTGTTTTTAATTACATTCATCTGGCTTAGCTTAATTCTATTCTATATAATCTATTGTGCGTTTCTGTGAGTCTTCTGTGGTTCGACCCCTAGCTATACTATTACAACTGCTTTAGTACTTTAGGGTATTAAATTGAGCATATCAATTTTGGCGCCGTTCCCGGGGACTCAATTCGCCATTACATTTTAGTTTAGAATTTCGACTAAGTTCGTCGGTTTCGATCGATACTCTGTAGTATCGATCGATACTCGTCGTCTTCTTTTGTTGGTATCGATCGACACCAGTTGGTATCGATCGATACTCAACGTATTTTTCTGGTTACTTACGTTCTTAATCTTAGTGTTTTGATTGCAGGTGTATGCCTGTTCGTGAGATCAGAAGCAACAAGAGCACATAGCTAGTTGAACTGTCACTGGAACAGCTAGCACTTGTGGAACGCACAACCAGAAAGACCAAGCAAACATCAGGGATGAACAACCCTGTGGTTTTAAGAGCTGATGAAGCTGGGATTCAGAGAGACCAAGAGGGTCACGTGTGTAATGAGAGAGGGCATCGACTCGATGAAGCTGGAAACATCGTTGTCCCTGCTCCTATTATTGAGATTGTCGCGCCAGCTGGGCGCGCCAACGTTGGGAATGCTGCAGGTAGAACACTTGCTGAACACAACAGGCCTGATCAGTTCTTTGCCAATTGAGCTGCGATTCGCATACCAACTTTTCAGAGGAATGACTTCGAGCTGAAGCCAGCGTACTACGCTCTCGTAAGTCAGAGCCCTTTCTATGGCCTACCTCATGAGCATCCCATGGATCACATCGAGAGGTTCGAGGATTTGGTCACTGGGATGAAGTACAACGGAGTGCCAAATGAGTATCTATTTTGCAAACTCTTCCCATACTCTCTTGGTGGAGACGTTGCCTATTGGCTGAAGCAGTTGGCTCCTGACTCTCTAACCACATGGGAAGAGACGAAGAGAGCATTCCTATGCAATTTCTACGATGATGCGAGATCTGAAGAGCTCAGGAACAAGATCTCCCAGTTTTCTCAAGGTCCAACAGAGGGACTCAAGGCTGCTTGGATTCGCTTCAAGTCATATCAGAGAGATTGTCCATACCATGGGTTCAATCAAGTTCAGCTGCTTAGCACCTTCTACAGAGGGATCGATTGGAGGTACAATATGGCTTTGGATACTGCAAGTAATGGGAACTTCAACACAAGATATCCAGACGATGCAGTTGTGCTAATTGAGAACTTGGTGTCTAGCAATAGCACCAAGAATGCTGACTTTGACAGGAAGAAGCAAGCTGGAGGAATTGATGCATCACAGATTGCTGAAGTTCAAGCAAAACTGGATTTCTTGATCGGGAAAAATCAGAAAGCGGTTCACTTTGCTGCTGAAGATGAAGTGGAGGATGTTAACTATGTTGGTGGTTCTGGATTTCAGGGTCAGCAATTTGGGTACAAAAACAACAGGAACTTCAGCAACAACAATCGCAATTGCGAGAACTCTTCGTACCAGCCCATTCCTCCAAAGTCCACAGACAACGAGATGAAATCCATGCTTGAGCAGATTCTTCAGGGACAGCAGAAGTTGCAAGTGGATTTCAATGGGAAGCTTGACCATCTGTACTCTGATCTGAATGGAAAAATCGAGACTCTCCATACCAGCCATAGGATGCTGGCAACGCAAGTGGCTCAGTCTGCTGCAAATTCCAAGGGAAAGACAGCTCATCCACACGACGCACACGTCAATACCATCATCTCGAGCGCATGAAAGTTCGATGAGGAGCCTGAAATCGCCAGAGCATCGATCGATACCCCCAGGTGTCGATCGATGCCGGTTACAATTTTGAAACGGGATACTTCCAAACCTCGTGTATCGATCGATACCAAGGCGATTTCTGTGGAGAAAACTGAGACTTCGACCGTGGCGCCTAAGGTAGTTGCAGAACGAGTGTATATACCTAGGATGCCTTATCCTATAGTTCCTAAGCTGACAAGGGAAGAATGGGAGATTGCTAGATTACAGTATTTGCTGGATAACCCGAACGCGAAGCTTTTTTCTGATGACGATGTATATACCAAGAAAGATTCAACTGCAGCAGTATCGATCGATACCATGCCTGGTATCGATCGATACCCATCGCAGATCGAGCCAGAAACTATGGAGACACATGATATTTCGACTGAAGCTCAAGTAGTAGCAGCACGATTCAATATCGCCCAATTTTGGGAAGACCAAGAAACCCAGTATCAGGCAGCGATAGCTAAGGAACGAGCTGAGAAAAGACTTCGCAACCCCAAGAAGGTGAATCCCATTCCTAAACACCTCAGAGATCCTATCACTCCAAAGCAGCTGCGTGGCTTTGAGAAGATGGTACGAAGGATCTCCCATGAAAGATCTTTTGAAGAAGCTCTAGAGGGCTGGCCTCTGCTGAGTCACTTCAAAGACTGCAGAGAAACTGAGGAAGAAGTCAAGACACTCTTTCTCGAGGCAAGACGCAAGTCACAAGAGCCGCGGAAATTGAAACAGAGGGAAGACCCAGGGAAATTCGCGGTACCATGCTCTATCTCTGGAGTCAAGTTCAAAGAGTCTCTCGTTGACTCAGGGTCTAGCGTCAATGTGATGTCAAGAGGAATTGCTGAACAGTTGAAGGCTGAAATAAGACCCCCTACTTTGCTTCTCACATTTGCAAACTCTTCCACCTCACCTCCATACGGTACTATCCATGCCTTGCCTGTAAAGGTAGGAAATTTTCTGGTGCCCACTGATTTTCAGATTGTGGAGATGAGCAAAGGATCTGAGGTTCCTCTACTCCTGGGAAGACCGTTCATGGCTACTGCTGGCGCGATAATAGACACACCTAATAAGAGACTCTCTTTCTCTTACGTTGACGGAGATGTCTACTATAAGGCCATTCTCCCTGTTCCCACACGTGTCTCTAGCATCAAGGTTGTCACAGGAGAGTCGCTAGCAATTGATATTCTGGAAGAGCCCCCTGATGAGCCTGCTGCCACAGACGTCTCAGCTGAATCATCCAGCATCCCCAAAGAAGTTGCCAAGAAAACTAAGGCAACAAAGAAGAAGGCTAAGAGCAAAAAGGTCGAGAATCCCCATGTCACTTTAATACCTCAGAAGTGTGATGGAGATTCGATTGAGTACAAAGTCAAGTGCAAAGGAGCCTTGAAGCCATTCTCTAAGGCTAGAGTACTGCTTACTTCTGAGCTGAAGGAGAAAGGGCAGGAGTTTGTGGACAGCATGCTAAGCAGAACTCTGAAGCTAGTAATGTCAAGTGATGGAGCCTGTTTTGATGCAAGCTCGCACTCTTATCCAACCTAAAAGGCGTTACAGTCAAGCTATTGATGTTAAACGAGCGCTTGGTGGGAGGCAACCCACTGGTGAGTCTGTCCTTGAGTCATTTTTGGTTTTTATTTTCGTTTGTTTTGAGTCTGTGTCAGGTAGAACAAGGAGCAACTCGAAATCGCCTAAGCATCGATCGATACCCCATTGGTATCGATCGACACTAATCGC
>PKML01075158.1:716176-737508 GCA_002933935.1 Eutrema yunnanense
TCATCCCAGAAGAATCTCCTTATATCGCGCATAAACTTCTTCCTTGCATATTTTGTGGGATACTTTGGCTCAGTCTCTATAGCAAGGTAGTTGGCGATGTCTGCGTACCATGGACGTGCGGCACTAGAGTCAACAACTAGGCAGACATCATAGCAGTTCAACTGCTCTTCGGACAAAACAGGTTCAGGTCGCGACGGGTATCGATCGATACTAGGTGAGTATCGATCGATACCGAAAGTCTGAATTCGTGAAAATTGCAGATTTTCGGGATAAAGGTCTTGAAAGATCGTTTCAATAAGGTAAACACCTTCCTCTGGCAAACAGTCATCAATAGGGACGACCTCATCGACCTTTAGTCGCGATAAGTGGTCAGCAACGCCATTCTCAACTCCTTTCTTGTCCTTGATCTCGATGTCGAAACCTTGGAGCAAAAGAACCCATCGGCATAGACGAGGCTTGAGATCCTTGTTCTTCATCAAGTATTTGAGAGCAGCATGGTCTGTGTGGACAATGACCTTGCTCCCAATCAAGTAGGACCAAAATTTCTCAAAAGAAAAAACCACTGCCAGCAACTCCTTCTCAGTGGTGCTGTAATATCGCTGAGCATCATCCAACGTCCTGCTGGCATAATAGATAGCATGGAGTTTCTTGTCTTTCCTCTGACCCAACACAGCTCCAACAGCAAAGTCACTGGCATCACACATAACCTCAAAAGGCAAGCTCCAATCAGGTGGTTGGACGACAGGAGCACTCCCAAATGCCTTCTTGATTTCCTCGAAGGCTACAAGGCAATCAAATGTGAAATCAAACTTGACTTCCTTACATAACAGGGCTGTGAGTGGACGTGCGAGCTTAGAGAAATCTTTGATGAACCTCCTGTAAAACCCAGCATGACCAAGGAAGCTTCGAATCTCAGGAACAGAACGTGGAGGTTTCAAGCTTGTCATGACTTGAATCTTAGCCTTGTCGACTTCGATTCCTGCCTTAGAAACCTTGTGCCCAAGAACAATGCCATCTTGTACCATGAAGTGGCATTTCTCCCAATTAAGAACCATGTGCTTCTCCTCGCATCGCTGAAGCACTTTGCACAAGTTATCCAGACAGCTCTTGAATGACGATCCATACACCGAAAAATCATCCATGAAGACTTCCATAAACTCCTCAGTCATATCTGTGAAAATCGACATCATGCAACGCTGAAAGATCGCTGGAGCGTTACACAACCCAAATGGCATTCTTCTGTAGGCGAATGTGCCATAGGGACATGTAAAGGTCGTCTTTCCCTGGTCCTCTGGATGTATAGGAATCTGAAAAAAGCATGAGTACCCATCGAGAAAGCAGTAGTATGGGTGACTCGCTAGCCTCTCCAGCATCTGGTCAATGAATGGCAAAGGGAAGTGATCCTTCCGTGTAGCCGCATTGAGCTTCCTGTAGTCAATGCACATCATGTGGCCAGTGATTGTCCTTGTAGGGATCAGCTCATCCTTCTCGTTCTTCACCACAGTTATGCCTCCTTTCTTAGGCACAACGTGAACTGGACTAACCCAAGAACTATACGAGATGGCATAGATAATCCATGCTTCCAACAGCTTCATCACTTCCTTCCTAACCACTTCCTTCAGGTTCAGATTCAGCCTCCTCTGACACTCAATCGAAGACTTTGACTCGTCCTCCAGGTGAATCCGATGCATGCACAAGTCTGGTGCTATACCTGAAATATCAGCAAGAGAATAGACAAGAGCTTTGCGATACTTGCGCAGCTTGCTCAGCAGTAAAGCAACCTCTGTGGTATTCAAAGAAGCATTAACGATTACTGGGTATGTGGAATTAGGACCAAGAAAACTATACCTCAGATTCGCTGGAAGTGGTTTTAGTTCCACCTTAGGAGCCTTCTCTATACTCCAATCTCCAAGCCCATCAGCTTGCTTAGAACCATCGACCAACTCTCCTTCTGCCCGTAGGGTATCGATCGATACCCAGGTGGTATCGATCGATACTGGTGATGCAGAATCAAGCATCTTCGAGTATCCAGCAGATTCGTCACATGAACGGACCTCTGAAGTGGCTGAACAGACCAATGCTCTCTCCAGTGGATCCTCAGGATGCATCTCCAGGAAGTACTCTTCAGCTATGTCAGTGAAGGTGTCCACATAGAATGTCTGCCCATCGATGGTTGGCCTTTTCATCAACTTTTCCATATTAAAGGACATCACCAAGTCACCGATGTTGAGAGCGATCTGTCCATTCTTGCAGTCAATTAAGGCTCCAGCAGTTGCAAGGAATGGTCTGCCTAGGATAAGAGGATCCTTAGGCTCAGCATCGTACTTCAGGACAATGAAATCTGTTGGGATCAAGCAATTCCCAATCATGACTGGGATATCTTCAAGTAGTCCCTCAGGAAGTCGCACTGAGCGATCAGCAAGAACCAGCGAAATCCTTGTAGATTGGAAATCTGTCATCCCCATTCGCTTGGCAACTGAGTGTGGCATGAGTTTCACACTTGACCCAATATCGCAGAGAGCTCGCTCAAATCTCTCTGTGTAGATAGTGCAGTCCAAAACAAAGCTCCATGGGTCTGGTAGCTTCTTAGGAATTTTGTTGAGCAGCATCGCACTGCACTCAGCTGTGATCATCATGACACCTTCCTCTATGTTCACATTGCTAGATACCATCTTCTTCACATATCTCGTGAAAGCTGGACATGTCTTGATAGCATCAACAAAAGGAAGGTTCACAACCAACTTATCCAGCATGGCCTTGCATCTGGCATCTTCCCATTCCTTCCTTGTCAGCTTAGGAAGTATAGGAAAAGGTGCTTTGGGTGTATACACCCTTTCCTTGACAATCTCGGGCTCCTTTCTTGGCTGCGTCTCAGTATCGATCGATACTTGAGGGGTATCGATCGATACGCGGGTTTTAGGATTCACCCGAGTGGATGTCTGGACTGGTGTCGATCGACACAGGCCAGTATCGATCGATACCTGGGGATTTTCAAAATCCCAATCGTCATCTCCAGCAAGATCGACGAGATTTCCTGCATTTGGGCTGTTCTTTGCTCATGTAAGCACTTCTTTTCCACTCCTCAAGGTGATGGCGTTGATGTGTGCCCTTGGATTCTCAGTTTTCCCTGGAAGAAAACCTTCCTGCCTCTTTATAGCAGCTGCTGTCTGAGCCATCTGAGTTTCCAGCTTCTTATGGGAAAGATTGATGGCTTCGATCTTCCCATTCAGATCCATGTACAGCAAGTCGAACTTCCCATTGAAATACACCTGCAACTTCTGCTGTCCCAGAAGGACCTGTTCCATCATGGATTCCATCTTGTTATCTGTGGATTTGGGAGATGCTGGTTGGTACGAAGAGTTCCCATAGTTGCGAGTGAAATCGCTGCTCTGAAGTGGTTTCTGAGTGAATTGTTTCGCTCCGAAACCAGATTGGTTCCCCTCTAACTTGTACCCACCTTGCTGATTGTTGTTGTTGAAGTTCCTGTTGTTGTTGTAACCAAATCGTTGACCCTAAAAACCAGAACCACCAACGTAGTTAACATCCTCTTCTTCTTCTTCCACATTCGCGACTTCATCAGCAAAGTGCACAGATTTCTTCTGCTTCCCGACCAGGAAATCCAGTTTGGCCTGCATGTCAGCAATCTGTGATCCCTCTGTTCCTCCAGCTTGCTTTTTCCTTTCGAAATCAGCATTCTTGGTGCTATTACTAGACACCAAGTTATCGATCAGCACAACTGCGTCATCCGGATACCTGGTGAAGAAGTTCCCATTGCTTGTAGAGTCCAATGCCATCTGGTATCTCCAATCAACTCCTCTGTAGAAAGTGCCCAGCAGCTGCACCTGAGTGAACCCATGGTGCGGACAGTCTCTCTGATAAGACTTGAAACGAATCCATGAAGCCTTGAATGCTTCTGTCGGACCCTGAGCGAACTGAGAGATCTTGTTCCTGAGCTCCTCGGATCTTGCATCATCATAGAAATTAACCAGGAACGCGTTCTTGGTCTCATCCTATGTAGTGAGTGAATAAGGAGCTAGCTGCTTCAGCCAATAAGCAGCATCCCCACCAAGAGAGTAAGGGAAGAGTTTGCAGAAAAGAAACTCATTTGGCACTCCATTGTACTTCATGCCAGTGACCAAGTCTTCGAACCTTTCGATGTGATCCATGGGATGCTCATGAGCTAGGCCATGGAATGGGTTCTGACTTACGAGAGCGTAGTAGGCAGGCTTCAGCTCGAAGTCATTCCTCTGAAAAGTTGGGATGCGAATCGCAGCTCGATTGGCAAAGAACTGATCAGGCCTATTGTGCTCACCAAGTGTTCTAGCTCGATCACCTGCAGCATTCCCAGCGTTGGCGCGCCCAGCTGGCGCGACAATCTCCGCAACAGGAGCAGGGACAATGATGTTTCCAGCTTCATCAAGTCGCTGCCCTCCTTCATTGCACACGTGACCCTGTTGGTCTCTCAGAATCCTAGCTTCATAAGCTCTTAAAACCACTGGGTTATTCATCCCTGATGTTTGCTTGGTCTTTCTGTTTGTGCGTTCTAAACGTGCTAGCTTCTCTAAGGATAGATTGACTAGCGGAGTGCTCTTGTTTCTTCTGGTTTCACGGTTAGGCATGCACCTGAAACACAAAGATCAAGAACGTAAGTAACCAAAGACACGATGAGTATCGACCGATACTGGATGGTATCGATCGATATCAACAAAGAAAATCGCCTCGGTATCGACCGATACTAGGTAGTATCGATCGATACAGACGGGCTTAGTCGAAACTCGACAGCTAAAAGTTAATGATGAAATTGAATCCCCGGCAACGGCGCCAAAATTGATATGCTCAATTTAATACCCTAACAGTACTAAAGCAGTAGTCGTAGTCTAGCTAGGGGTCGAACACAAGGACTCACAGAAATCACTCAATAAATTATAGTATCAAGCTAAGCTAAGCAGTTCAGGTTTAGCAGAAAAACAGAAAATAGTAAACGAGTTGTATTAAATGGGAAAAAGATAGGTTCAGGGATATTTCTCAGGAAATCAATGAATGCAAAATAAACTAACTAATCAGGGTTCAGGTTAAGCACGGTTCTAGAACTCAAATCACTAGAGTATAGTTGACCAACTGTCGTTGCGAAAACTATCTAAATCTAAACTTCAGAATCCCAAATTTCTTTGCAAATCCCTAAGAATAAATCAGCCTTAATTTCAAGTTTGATATGTTCACAAATCAATTAAACCAAATTTCTTTGCGAATAATCAATTTGCTCACCCTAAGTTCTATCAGGTAATTAATCGCACTGTCGTGCCTAATCAATTATCCTAAGATCTAAGTTCTAGGTGATCAATCTAGAATTAGCTTTGAGAACAACCTAAGGTGAAGAACTAATTCAGATTATGAACCCTAAATAACTAATCAACCTAACATTCAATGAAATCCCTTATGAGAATCCCCAAACCTAACAAGAGATCTACTCAGATATGAAGATTAAATCAATAGACATGTTTGAATAAATACTCTATATAAAATCAGAAAGAGAAACAAAGGTTTTGAGAGCTGATCTCGGACGAAGGGAAATCAGACTTGTCTCTCTCACCAAAATCTCTCTTAAACAAAAGCAGAATAAAGCATAGCCTAAACAAGTGGCTGTAAAATCCTATTTATAACCTAAATCACGACTTGGGGTCTTCTTGTAAATATCAAAGTCTTCTGGGCATTTTTGCAATTCTTCAAGTCTTGGAAAAAGTCGCGGCCCATGAATTCTCGATGAGTGTCGATCGATACCAGGGGGTATCGATCGATGCTTGTTGCTCAGATCGGGCACTTAGTCATCAGACTTCAGTTTCGCTCCAGAATGCTCCATAAACTCCAATATCTTCAATAATACTACAAATGTACTAAAACCTGTAAAAGACTCCAAAATACTATAAAGACTCTATAAAAAGGACTTATATCATGGCTTAAATAGGGTAAAAACCATGATATATCATTTATCCAACAAAGCTTTGCATCTGGCGTCTTCCCATTCCTTCCTTGTCATAATATGAGGCATAAGGTAAGGTATCTTGGGTATATACACCCTCTCCTTGACAATTTCAGGCTCTTTCTCGACCTGCGTCTCGGTATCAATCGATACAGAAGGGGTATCGATCGATACAGAAGGGGTATCGATCGATACAGAAGGGGTATCGATCGATACATGTGATTTTGGATTCACTCATGCAGGTGTCTGGACTGGTATCGATCGATACTGGCTGGCATCGATCGATACCTGGGCGATTTCAGAATCCCAGTCGTCATCTTCAACATCATTGTCGAAAATTCCTGCATCAAAACCCTTTTCTACCACTGCAGTGGCTTCTTTAGCACTCCCTATGGTGATTGCATTGACGTGTGCTCTTGGGTTCTCAGTTTTCCCTGGAAGAAAACCCCTGCAGCTTATGCTGTCCCTGAAGAATCTGTTCCATCATGGATTCCATCTTACTCTCCATGGTTTTTGGAGAGATGGGTTGGTACGAAGAGTTCCCGTAATTGCGATTGTTGTTGTTGAAGTTTCGGTTGTTGTTGTACCCAAATTGCTGACCCTGAAATCTAGAACCACCAACGTAGTTACAATCCTCCACTTCAGCTCCACCGATATCATCGACTCCATCAGCAAAGTGTACAGCCTTCTTCGACTTCCCAATCAGAATGTCCAGCTTCGCTTGAACTTCGGCAATCTGCGATCCATCAATTCCTACAGCTTGCTTCTTCCGCTCGAAATCAGCATTCTTGGTGCTATTGCTAGATGTCAAGTTCTCAATTAGCACAACCGCATCATCTGGATACCTGGTGTTGAAGTTCCCATTACTCGCAGTATCCAAAGCCATCTGGTACCTCCAATCGATTTCTCTGTAGAAAGTACCCAGCAGCTGAACCTGATTGAACCCATGGTGCGGACAATCCCTCTGATATGACTTGAAACGAATCCAAGCTGCTTTGAGTGCCTCGATTGGACCTTGAGAAAACTGGGAAATTTTGTTCATGAGCTATTCGGATCTCGCATCATCATAGAAATTGCACATGAATGCATTCTTCGTCTCATCCCATGTAGTTAGCGAACCAGGAGCCAACTGCTTCAGCCAATAAGCAGCATCCCCACTAAGAGAGTATGGGAAAAGTTTGTAGAAGAGGAACTCATTGGGCACTCCATTGTATTTCATACCAGTGACCAAATCCTCGAACATCTCGATATGATCCATGGGATGCTCATGAGGTAGGCCATGGAAAGGGTTCTGACTTACAAGAGCGTAGTATGCAGGCTTCAGCTCAAAGTCATTCCTCTGAAAAGTTGGGATGCGAATCGCAGATCGATTGGCATAGAACTGATCAGGTCTGTTGTGCTCGCCAAGTGTCCTAACTCGATCACCTGAAACATTCCCAACGTTGGCGCGCCCAGCTGGCGCGACAATCTCAACAATAGCAGCAGGAGGGGCAATGACGTTTCCAGCCTCATCAAGTCGCTTCCCTCTCTCATTGCACACTTGACCCTCTTGGTCTCTCAAGACTCCAGCTTCATCAGCTCTTAAAACCACTGGGTTGTTCATCCCTGATGTTTACTTTGTCTTTCTGTTTGTGCGTTCTAAACGTGCTAGCTTCTCTAACGATAGATTGACTAGCGGAGTGCTCTTGTTGCTTATGGTTTCACGAACATGCATACACCTGAAAATAAAACACTAGACAAGGCACGTAAGTAACCAAAAAATACGTTGAATATCGATCGATTCCGCCTGGTGTCGATCGATATCAACAAAAGAAGACGATGAGTATCGACCGATACTACAGAGTATCGATCGATACCGACGAGCTTAGTCGAAATTTTCAGACTAAAATCTAATGGCGAATTGAGTCCCTGGCAACAGCGCCAAATTTGATATGCTCAAATTAATACCCTAACAGTACTAAAGCAGTAGTTGTAATATAGTTAGGGGTCGAACTCAAGGACTCACAGAAACACGCAATAGATTATGTAGATTTGAATTAAGCTAAACCAATGGATGTAATTGAAAGCAGTGCAGGAATTAAAAGTGTTGTAATTCAATTGGAGAAAGATAGGCTCAGGATATTTCTCAGGAAATCAATGAATGCATATAAACTAACTAGCAGGATTCAGATTTAGCGCAGTTCTTGAACTCAAATCACTAAGGTATAATTAACCAACTGTCGTTGCGAGAATTATCTAAATCTAAATCCTAGGAATTCCAAATCTCTTTGCGAATCCTAAAGCCTAAATCAGCTTTAATATCTGGTTTGATATGTTCACAAATCAATTAAACCAAATCTCTTTGCGAATAATCAATTTGCTCACCTAAGGTTCTATCAGGTAATTAATCGCACTCTCGTGCCTAATCAATTATCCTAAGATCTAAGTTCCAGATTCGTCAACCTTGAATTAGCCTTGAGAACAACCTAAGGCGGAGAACTAATTCAGATGGTGAATCCTAATAAATTAATCAACCTAGCATTCAGAGAAAACCTTTATGAGAACCCTGAACCTAAAGTGGATATACTCAGACATGGAGAATGAAACAATCAACATGTTTGAATAAATCATCAAATAATCAGAAAGTGTAAAAACAATGGTTCCAAATCTTCTCTCGGACGAAGGGAGTTTCAGACTTGTCGTCCTCACAAAACCAAAGTAAAATAAAGCATACAAAATAAAGCATAGCCAACAAAGTGGCTGTAAAACCTAATTATATAGCTAAAACACGTTTTTGGCCTTCTTGTAAATATTAAAGACTTCTGGACCAAATTGCAATTCTTCAACTCTTCATTAAAGTCGCGGGTCGTGTCTTGCTGGGATGGGTATCGATCGATACCAGGGGGTATCGATCGATGCTCGACGTGAAATCGGGTACTCAACAACACGAACTTCAGCTTTGCTCCAAAATGCTCCAGAAAGCTCCAGAAAGCTCCAATATCTCCAATTATGCTCCAAACGTGCTAAGACCTGTAAAAGACTCTAAAACACTACGAAATAGAATAAAGACTCTATAAAACGGACTTATATCATTGCCTAAAAGGGGTAAAAACCATGATATATCAGAGTGTCCGGCGCAGGAGGCGCATCCGGTGCAGGAGGCGGACGAGTACTCGGGGTCGGAGTTGCGGGAGTGTTCCTCCGCCCCGATCGCCGAGAACCACCATCACGTGCGGTTTGAAAATTACCGTACGACCTACAAAAAAAAATTCACAAAACACGTTTTTATAAACTCACATTTCCAAAAAATCACAAACCGCACAGAGACATAACCTAACCAAGTTTTTTAGATTTACATCACTACCAAACATAACCAAATCACAAATCACCAAAACCTGATTTTACAAAGCAAAAAAATAACAGAGCCTAACACAAATCAGAAATCACACCGACCTAAAAGCATGCACTCGTGCAAATGATAAGTATCAAACGGGAGAAAATGCAAACAACATTTACATCACTACCTTCGAGTTTCTAAACATCCTTGGCAATAGACTGGTAAAAGGAAAACAAAATGCGATGAACAAACATCGAAGGTTATTATTAACAGAGCCTTGAGGGATTTGCAACCACAATAATCAAAGCCCCCTTCTCCCGCTTATAATCCGATCACAAATCCGATCACAAACTAGCCTAACACAAAGTGAAGATGTATGTGTTGAAGTGTTGCTGTACCAGTCACGAAGTAGTACAGGAGGTAGTACATGAAGTGACACATGACGTGGAGATGTGTGATTGTTGAGATATGAACGAATCTGGGTGATAAGATTCGAACCAAGAGTTGGTTGCTGAGCTGGATGAGGATATTTAGTAGGATATTGCAGGTTTGGGGTGTTTTCATATTCTTAGGAGAAAATATTGGAAAAAGAGAATATTTTCTAAAAGATTTGGAGATATCTTAAATAAAGGAAATATGCTATATGAAAAAAACTTGAAGTGCAAGTTGAAGAGAATATATAGCAAGGTTGTGACCTTTTGGTAAGGTAGAGAGCTTGAGAGAAAAAGAAAAGCAAAAGGGTTTTTGGGTGTGACATCGTCAGTGTCAGTGAAGAAATCGAAGTCTAGGCTTGGGGGAGTTTAGCTCAGGGTTAGGTTATCCAGAAGAGTTCATGTTATAGAATAGAGCGGTATTTCAAAAGGTTGATCTACGCGTTTGCAATTGTGTTGTAATTGCTTTCTGATTCTAGTGAATTCGAATACTGGACGTGGTCTCGGGGAGTAGGAAACGAACCTTGTTAAAAAAACTATGTGACTCTTTATTTTCTGCACTTTATTTGTGTCTCACCTACACTTACAATTGGTATCAGAGCGGGTTCTCGATAGAGATTTAGTCTTGTTTCGGGTAGATCAAAGGTGAGGATCAAAAGTAGTACAAAAAGTAGGACAGAGTTCAAAATTGGGTTTGATGGAGTCCTATCATGAAGGTACTTCTATGAAAATACCCTAAACGGTCGGAAATCCCTCGGAGATTTCCGACGGATTTGAGTTCTATCTGATCAGTTTTAGCCGAGAGGTATGAAAAAATCTCTCAACTAAAACTGAAACTCTGAATCCGTCTGAAATTTCTCTGAAATTTTTGAGCTATTTCCGACAGATTCAGAGTTTCAGTTTTAGCCGAGAGAATTTTTCACCTGATCAATTTTAGCTGAGAGTTTTGAAAAGTTTAGCCGAGAGGTTTGAAAAAATTAGCCGAGAGAAATTTTCAAACCTCTCGGCTAAAACTGATCAGTTTTCAAACATTAAAGCTAAAACTCTGAATCCGTCGGAAATCCCTCAAGATTTTTTGAGGGATTTTGGACGGATTCAGAGATTCAGTTTTAGCCAAGAGAATTTTGCACCTGAACAGTTTTAGTCGAGAGGTTTGAAAAGTTTAGCCGAGAGGTTTGAAAAATTTAGCCGAGAGAATTTTTCAAACCTCTCGGCTAAAACTGATCAGTTTTCAAACCTTCGGCTAAAACTGATCAGTTTTCAAACCTTCGGCTAAAACTGAAACTCTGAATCCGTCGAAAATCTCTCGGCAATTTCTCCAAAAATTTCGACGGATTCAGAGTTTCAGTTTTAGCCGAGAGAATTTTTCATACCTCTCGGCTAAAACTGATCAGGTGAAAAAATCCTCTCGGCTAAAACTAAAACTCTGAATCCGTCGGAAATCCCTCCGAAATTTCAGAGGAATTTTCGAAGGATTCAGAGTTTCAGTTTTAGCCAAGAGGTTTTAGCCGGGGATTCTAATTTATGTCGAATAAAAATCTGAAAACCTGAAATTCTCACGGATTTAGATATTTTCCATGTTTTTATCCGAAAATGCTAAGTGTTAAACATCAAAAGGTGAAAAATAGGTTTTTATTTCATCAAAATGTGAAAAACATTACACGGCTGCAAAGGAACCTTCTATAATGGTCCTATCAGCTTAGACTCAATGAAATAAAAAAGACTCGAAACAACATGACTTATGAAAAGAAAAACTACAAGGCGTTTAATCGCCAAAATTAACTCTGTTTTGAAATATAAGAAAAATACATAGATAAAAATAATTAATTACTCTGAGTCCGACGAATAATCTGACGTAGCTGAATCAGATTCCTCGTCAAATTCGCTGATCTCTTCCTCAGAATCCTCAAATACCTCGCAATCCCCATCCATGGTGAAATCAACCACGAGGTCAACTTCAAGAGAATGCTCGATCGAAACTAAGTTACCAATTGCGTTTTCCTGCAAAGGGTCATGATCGGAAACACCATAAACTCTTCCCTTTGGGTGTATCGACGTAACAGTAATTAATCCAAAGATCTTGCTTGTTCCTAACCCGGGGGTATCGAATGTAGGAAACATGATCCGCTTGTGAAGCAAGAATGAAATGATCGTATTTCTGAAGTCGCTTTCGAGAGTGGACATATGTATATACCAAATGCGTCCTGACGTAGACCTTCAACTGGATTATACCAATCGCAGTAGAACGCAATGCACATCAAGTCGATCATTCCCGGATAATGGACCTCCAATATTTCGCAGAGGACACCGTAGTAGACAACTTCAGATTGAGACGATATACCTGAATTACAAGTTGTCTTTGAGCTTCCTTCCCGATGAGCCTTAAAAGCATACCCTTGGGTGCAATACATCGGATAAGACTTTGCAATAAGCGTCGGGCCTTTCACCATCTCAACTAACCACGTCGGAAATGAAACCCCGCTAGCAGTCATCTGACCAACCTGTAAAAATTCCACGTGGATCAATAATCGACACAATGTTTATATAAGAAAGTTATACAATTTAATTATATAATAAAGCATAATTTAACATTTACATAATATTTCAAACAATCACCAAAGTCATTTTGCATGACGACAGCAAGCTCATCCTCTGGATACCAATCGCGTATTTGGGCCATGAACATCATGTGCATGAACAAATGTATTATAAAATAGCATTAGTAAACTTAATTTTCGAAGAAATAAAATATTTAGGTACCTCTTATATCCAAAACGTCGTCGCAGTTTGTCAGAATATAATATGCAAGTGCCTTTGTTCCTCCTCTAATAGTCGCCGATCCTTGCTTTTTCCACTTAGTCGTGCAATCTGAGTAAATATATCGGGGACATAGATAGGATAACTAGCTTTGTTCCCTCCATCATCATGTCGTGTGGGGCATCTACTTTTTGTTTCGACTTGCGCTGGAAAGTAGTAGCCGGCAAAGTTTGAAGTTTCTTCATTAGTGCTATGTGCGACAATATAACCCTCGACTCTGGCAAGTTTTTTCACCTTCTTCTTTAGGTGGAACATATAGCGCTCAAAAGGGTACATCCATCGGTATTGAACCGGCCCACCAAGTGCTGCTTCTCGAGGGTGATGAATAGGAAGATGTTCCATAACATCAAAAAAGACAGGAAGAAATATTTTTTCGAGGTTGCAATGGAGAACCGGTATGTTTTCCCCCAGATTTCAGATTCCGGCTGATGTACGTGATCTCGTGCATAAATCCCGGAAGAAAGCATCGATCCCTGCATAACATACAAAATCAAATAACTTACGTATAATGATCACAATTATAAGTTCAGAATGGTAACATATGTAATAGTGTAAATGTATGTACCTGCAATAGCTTCATGGACGTTCCTAAGAAGAAGACCTTCAAATGCAAATGGAAGGAGGCGCTGCATGACAACATGACAATCATGACTCTTCATCCTAAAAAACTTCCCTTCTGAACTATCAACGCAATTACGAATGGAAGATGCGTATCTGTCTGGGAATTTGACACCGTGCTTAATCCAATCGAAGAACTCCTCCTTTGAAGTCGCATCTAACCAGAAAGCAGGGGACAATGATTTCTCGTTCGCCATTACATGCAACTCCTTACGGGAACAAATATCTGGCAAGTCCAATCTGGCCTTCAAATTATCTTTAGTCTTTCCTTGCATATTTAGAACAGTGTTCATGATGTTATCGAAAAAGTTCTTTTCAATGTGCATCACATCTAGATTATGGCGCATCAAATGGTCCCTTCAATATGGCAAATCCCAGAAAATACTCTTTTGTGCCAATTGTGGTACTCGCCACAACCGTCAATGGGATAATGCTCATTACCCCCGCATGAAATTGTTCTATCAACACCAAAATCTCTCAACTGAGTCATAATATAATTCACATCTAACTCAGGAGGTGAACCATCAAAAACTTTTTTGTTCTTTCTAAACAATGTTGTACTCCGACGATATGGATGATCATGCGGTAGAAATCGTCGATGACAAGCGAACCAAGAGGTCTTACGTCAGTTCTTCAATTGGAACACATCAGTGTTATCTTGACAATACGGACACGCCAACCTTCCATGCGTCGACCATCCAAATAGCATATCGTATGCTGGAAAATCACTTATGGTCCACATAAGTACCGCACGCATCATAAATTTTTGTTACAGGGAAACATCGAACGCTTCAACACCATTTTTCTACAACATTCTCAACTCATAAATTAATGGCTTGATAAGCTCAAATGTAATACTCTAAAGTACTAACAGCTTTGTCGATTGTAGTATTTATGGGTCGAATCCACATAGACTCAAGAATCATACAATAGATTATATAGGTTCGAATTAAGGTAAGTAAATGAATGAAATAAGAAAGTAGTAACGTAAATCAAAGGGTTGTAAATTCAATGGAGAAGAGATAGGTTCAAGGTATTTCTCAGGAAATCAGAGAATGCAGATAAACTAATTAGTTAGGATTCAGGTTAAGCCTGGTTCTTGAACTCAAATCACTAAGCTATAATTAACCAACTGTCGTTGCGAGAATTATCTAAGTCTAAATCTTAGAATTCTAAATTTCTTTGCAAATCCTAAAGACTAAACTAGCTTTAAGTCCAGGTTTGATATGTTCACAAAATAAATAAACCAAATTTCTTTGCAGATAATTATTTTGCTCACCCTAGGTTCTATCAGATCATCAATTGCAGTGTCGTTCCTTATCGATTAACCTAAGATCTAAGTTTCAGGTGATCAATCCAGAATTAGCTTTAAGAACAACCTATGGTGAATAACTAATTCAGATTATGAACCCTAACCAACTAATTAACCTAACATTCAAAGAGATCATTTATTGAGAACCCTAAACCTAACATGAGATCTACTCAGACATAGAGATTGAAACAAACAACATGATTGAATAAATCTCTGAAATTAATAATAAAGGAGAAAGAAAACAAGGATTCAAAATCTTCTCTCGGACGAACAGAGTTTCAGACTTGTCTCCCTCAAAACCTCTCTCGACCAGAAAACCAAAGTAGAATAAAGCGTAGCCAAAACAAGTGGCTGAAAACCCTAATTATAATGCTAAAACATGTTTTGGGGCTTCTTGTAATTATTAAAGTCTTCTGGGCCAAAGTGTAAGATCTTCAGACTTAAAAAGTCGCGATCCTTCTCTTCATGCGATCAGTATCGACCGACACCATAAGTGGTATCGATCGATACACAACTTATGTGACGACTCTTCAGGCTTTCAACTTGATCTTTTAGCTGTATGATCTTGCTTGGCTCCAAAAAGCTCCAATATCTCAAATTTAGCTCCAAACGTACCTAAACCTGTAAAGGCTCGAAAAGACTCCAAATATATTAGAAAGACTCTATAAATAAGACCTATATCATGGTTAAGAACGGGTAAAAACCATGATATATCATGGCTGCAAGAAAATATCAAGAGATCTCTTAGGATGCTCTGAACCGGGGACGAGGATCGTGAGGAACAAAAACTCTCATTTTATGCACAAAGTTGGTGGCAAGTTGTAAGGTGTGACGATTACTGGCCACAACGAATATTGCCTCCCTTGCTTTCCAAAAGGGTTGAATCCATCCGTAGATAACCCGAGGTATACGTTCCTTGGCTCACACGCAAAACTATGATAAACCTCTTGAAAATATTTCAATGCTTCTGCATCTTAGGGATGCACAATCTCTCCATCTGAGTTATGTTCTGCATGCCATCTCATAGGCCATGTCGTGCGCTCAGATTGATATAACCTCTTCAACCTATCAGCTAGGGGCAAATATCACATCCGTTTATGTGAAACAGGTACTCTTCCACCTGTATCCTGATACCGAGGTTTGTGACAAAAGTGACATTTCAACCGGTTTTCTTCTCGTCTGGGTGAGTGGAAAATTACGAATTTGCCCATGTGAGAACAAACTGGATAAGGGGTAGTATTGACTTCTTACCTATCTTGGATTGCCTCGCAAGTGCCTTCATGCGCACCTGGATAAGTGATACTTGGCGCTCGTGTTTCGCTTTTCTTTAAACAAAAATAGGTAACTCGAAACTATCTATATTTCTACAAAATTCATCTTAAATTTACAAGAAAAATACTTAAAATATTTCATTTTTTTTTAGTTACTTCAAAAGAGTCATGAGGTTACAAAAGATGTAGAATACCAAAATAAACGCATACAAACACATAGATGTCCCTGGTTTTACTTGGGATAGAAGTCATCTGCAGACAAAACAAAAAACAGAGAAATATTTTAATACATTCACATATTTAAATATGAGATATTCGATGACAGTGTGTACCTTAAGTTACTTGAGAGAGAAATGATACGGGATATTTTCGTGTCAATTATCCCAAGTGTACTCATGTCATTGTAGTACTTGAGATGTCAATCCATAAGGGGTTAAGATTGAAGCACTAAGGATGCAAGAAACTTCTTAAGCTAGAGCAAATGTTTTTGGTTTTTATATGTTTATGGGAAAAGAAAACAAATGCAAGAAGGAAAACAAAACACAAGACTAAAATGTTGGATCATGAACTAAACTATCAATTAGATGGGTAACAATCAAACAATGAATCATTTGGAAGCATTAATCACTATCTTAGAACATGGAATTCACAAATATGACTAATCCATTTCCATGGCACTAATCACCTTGTTAATTATCTAATCAAGAACAAATTTCCATTTGTGATTAAATAATCAACAAGCATTAAGAAACAATTCCAATTAGTTCACTAAACACCTTAAACATCAACTTCCGTCGGCTAGGATATGCATAGCTCACAAAAGGTTCGGATCAAGCAATTCATTTAAACTCGAGTCATGAGTGAAATGCCTAAGATCTAGAAACGAATGAACATACCTAATCTAGTACTAACACCGCTTACTCGAATCTATCCCTAATGCATGGGATGAGACCAAAAATCTAACTAATCTAAGGTGTAGTACTAGGTTTCGGTTTATCATGTCAAATCTAGCATTAAGAACCAACTTAAGTGAAAGACTCATCCAAGATCATCCTCAATCACCATCATCTAACCATCAATCAACCATTGACTAATGATGCCTAAACATTCAATGCACATTCATTCTTATGACATGGATCACACAAGTAGATTAGTTCACTTCCATGATACTAATCCATTTACAAATCATCTAGTTATCAAGAACTTCCATTCGAAACTAAATGATCCATAATCATTAAGCATTAGCCCATACAAGTCAACAATTCATCTTAATCATCAATTTCCATTGGCTAAGAATTGAATTGCATGCTTAGAAGTTTTCTAGACATTTCATCGAACACCTTCCGGGCGAGAAATGTCTTAAGTTCTAGAAATGAGTTGTCAATTCGATTCTAGCATTAAGATCCCTCCTAACATGAGAACAAATGATTAATCTAAGCCTAAACATCAAGAATCAACCATCAAACCATCCAAATCAAGCATTACCCAAAATCCAACAAAAAGTCAACTCACAAGAACAACAAAATTAAACCTAGAAATGAAGAACAAGAATCAACAAGACAATATATATAAAGGGATGAAGAAATCTTCTCTTAGATGGCATGAAAACGAAGATCCATCAAGAACACCAAGTGGTGTTCTTGAGCTTTCCCAAGTTTAAGAAGAAGAATCTTCAAGAAGAAGAATCTTCAAGAAGAAGAAAGAAGAAATCAAAACATATATATAAGTGAAGAATCCTTCAAAAGTGTGGATTATACATGAAGAACAACCCAAGAAACTCTAGAGAGAGTTCCTGGGTTGAGCACACAAAAAAAAAATGAAGAAGAAAGCTTAGAAAACAACAAATGGGTCTAATTGTATTTATGGGCAAAAGGGGTCGCGCAGGTCGCATCGGTCTCCTGCTCCCGATACATCGCATCGATGCGGATTTCTGTTTTTCAGAAGTTCCATCGGTCACTTGCATCGGGCAGTGGTCGACCGATGGACTTCTTCAGGTAGCTCATTTGCGCGCCAGACTGGACCGTCGTCACGAAAATTGTCATAACTTCTGATCGCACCGTTGGGATTGTCTCAAACCACTTCCAAATGAAAGCTAATCCATTGCTCTATCTCGTGGTAAAATATGAGCTCAATCCATCGGTGGAAAGTACTTCATCCAATGCCAAACGTATGACGTCTCAACCTGATCCTGCATCTTTGTATTCCGAAATGAACTTTTTGATAGCTATCTTCGCTCCTCCAACTCCTATGACTCCAAGAACACCTGAAAATGGCTCAAGCAAGCCAAAAAGAATGCAAAGACAACCTAGGACATCTAAAATGCAATGCAATGCAAATGAGACTCAAATGCATGAAAATATCTCAAAACTATACAAAGTGAGATTAAAAACCTATGAAACTAAACCTTAAAAACATGTAAAATATGATGTTATCAAGAAAGCATCTGAGATTATTCTCTCGTCTTCTTCGTAGACCAGAAGATTTTTGGACTTCATAAGAAACTCTAAAGCATCTTCATCGAAATCTACCAAGAAAGCCATCTTCACAAGCTCTGATAACCGTCCGATCAGATCCTCTCTCTCCCACAACAATCCCTTTTACACATCGCCAAATGAATGAAAACATGTAACTGCATATTGTTTTCCAAATAATCAAATTTACAATCTCTTACTTATTTTTTTTGTTAAGCGCAAACACGGTTTTTGTACTGCTTGATAAATCGACCAAAAAAACAGAGATTTACAATCATAACGTAGACAATAAATATAATCAAATCTAAGAAAATTATAGTAGAAACTAATAACTTAAAATTTTCTCCCTGATTATATATTATTGTGTCTCCTCGGAAGTGTTATACTCATGAGCTCTGTTATATAAACTGTTCCTGCAATGAACTTGAGCAGATCATCACAAATTGGAAGTTGGAACTGTTAGTCAAACACACGTTTTTTTTGTTTGGACGGTGGAGTGGATTTTGGTAGGTGAATGGTTGGTTCACCCATAAAAGGAGGCTAGAAAATCAACATTTGTTGGCTCCTCATCTTGTATAAATACAGATGCAAGGAGAAGATCCAAAATCATCCCATATCCCAAAAATCTCAAACGAGAGAAGAAGAGAAGAAACGTGGGAGAGAGAGAAAAATAGAGATAATCTTTTTTTTCTGTAAGAAAATTATATGTAATTTTTTTGACCTTTTATTCTTTTCACTCTGAGACTAAGTCCTCAAAAATCATTGATTCTTGAGTTGTGAAAGGATAAATTGGGATCGGGTGTGAGTTGAGAGTGGTGTAAATTTCCCGGTTATTAATAAAAAGATCTGCAGCAGGTCCAGAGACGTAGGCAAAGTTGGCCGAACTCCGTTAACAAATTGTGTGTGTCTTATCGTTTCCATAAATCTGATTTATCAGAAATTTGACGAACGGAAATTTGGCGTTATTTCCTAACAACTGGTATCAGAGCGCGGGTTGGGTGATCTCGGTCAAATTTCAGGCGAGGTTACTGTTCACGTGAATAGTGGAATTTTGTCGGCGACATCGGTTTGTCGACGGAGGTGTTCAAATACACGGTGATTCGCAAAAAATAATCTGAAACGATGGGAGGCGAAGATGGTTCGGCACACGGTATCGGGAAATTTGACGGTACAGATTATGCATTTTGGAGAATGCAAATCGAGGATTATCTGTACGGAAGGAAGCTTCATCAACCACTGAGCAAGAAACCTGAGAAGATGGATCAGGAAGAGTGGGATCTCCTTGACAGACAGGTTCTGGGTGTTATTAGGTTAACACTGTCGAAAAATGTTGCTCACAATGTTGCGAAGGAGAAGACCACGGAAGGGCTCATGAAAGTTCTCTCGGATATGTATGAGAAACCTTCAGCAAATAACAAGGTATTTCTCATGAAGAAACTCTTCCACTTGAAGATGGAAGAAGGTGGCCATGTTGCAGCACATTTGAACGAGTTCAACACGATTGTCAACCAATTATCATCCGTTGAAATTGAGTTTGATGATGAAGTGCGAGCACTGATTTTGCTGGCATCTCTGCCAAATAGTTGGGAGCCAATGAGGGCAGCGGTTAGTAATTCTGTGGGTACTCAAAAGCTTAAATTCAATGATGTTCGAGATCGTATCCTTGCGGAAGAAGTTCGTAGGATAGACTCTGGCGAAACATCAACAAGCTCTGCTTTCAACGTGGAAAACAGAGGTAGAAACCAAGACAGAAACAACCGGAGTAGAGGCAGATCAAAGTCAAGGAATGGAAGAAGTCATTCCAAATTCAAGCAGCCTATTGAATGCTGAAATTGTGGAAAGACAGGCCACATTAAAAGGAATTGTTGGGCACCACCGAAAAAAGAAGACAACAAAGGAGGCGGAGCCAATGCAGTCACCCATGAAATTGTTGATGCATTGGTAGTATCTGTTGATTCCCCAAGAAAAAATGAAGCTCATGATGCAGCTGTAAACACCGCCAAAGCATCGATCTCCTATGTTGATAGTCCGATCGATTCTTGGGTTCTTGACTCAGGAGCATCATTCCACACCACACCACACCACAACATTATGGAGAATTATGTTGCTGGAAATTATGGAAAGGTATATCTAGCCGATGGTTTACCTTTGGACATAGTTGGTATTTGAGATATCAACTTGAAGATGTCAGATGGACGCGTGTGGAAGATCACAAAGGTTAGACATGTGCCAAAGTTGATGCGAAATCTGATCTCAGTAGGACAACTTGATGATACAGAGCACAATGTCAATTTTGGTGGTGGAGCCTGGAAAGTAAAGAAAGGTTCTATGGTGGTTGCTAAAGGTCATAAAAGAGGCACTCTTTATATGACGATGAGTTATCAAGATACAGTTGCTGTTGTCGAGAATGCCAAACAAACCAAGTTGTGGCATTGTAGATTGGGACACATGAGTGAGAAAGGCATGAAGCTTTTGGTAGCAAATGGTGTACTTCCGGATCTGAAGACGGTGGATCATGAGATGTGTGAAAGTTGCATCCTTGGAAAACAAAAAAAGGTTAGCTTCTCAAAAGAAGGTAGAGAGCCAAAATCTGAGAAGTTGGAGCTGGTGCACACTGATGTGTGGGGGCCCGCATCTGTCGCATCGCTAGGAGGTTCGTACTACTATGTGACCTTTATTGATGACTCCACAAGGAAAGTGTGGGTCTACTGATATGCTCAATTTAATACCCTAAAGTACTAAAGCAGATGTTATAGTATAGCTAGGGGTCGAACCACAGAAGACTCACAGAAACGCACAATAGATTATATAGAATAGAATCAAGCTAAGCCAAACAATTGTAATTAAAAATAATGCAGAAATTAAAAGAGTTGTATTCAATCAGGAAAATATAGGCCCAGGGTTTTCTCAGGAAATTAATGAATGCAGATGAACTAACTAACAGGATTCAGATTTAGCGCAGTTCTTGAACTCAAATCACTAAAGTATAATTAACCAACTGTCGTTGCGAAAACTATCTAAATCTAAATCTTAGGAATTCCAAATCTCTTTGCGAATCCTAAAGTCTAAATCAGCTTTAATAACAGGTTTGATATGTTCACAAATCAATTAAACCAAAT
>PKML01075158.1:745397-763549 GCA_002933935.1 Eutrema yunnanense
ATTAAACCATCCGACTTGGAGCAGACAGATACCGGTGATTGAGTTTGTTCTGCTAAAAACCCAGCTAAACCATCTTTATAAATATGTGACCAGTAATGTATAGCAAAATGGGGAAACTAAAGCTTCAACTTCTTCTTGGGTCTCCTCAACTTGGCATCTTCATCGACCGTGATCTGTTGTTTTCAAAAAAGTTTTCGACACGCAGATATGAGCGACGAAATCCAGAAAGTATCGTAAAAAGACTTTATAAAAATCGTGTGGGGAAAACAAAAAGCAAGTAGAAAGATGAAATAAGGAAAAAGAGTGTGAGGGAGATAACCTTATGCTTTTTGTTTTTCTTCTTCTTTTTCTCATCTTTTTTCTTCTTTGCGTTTTTCTTCTTTTTCTTTTTGTTAAGCTTAGTGTTCTCTATCTTATCGTCATCAGAAGATACCTAAACATGACGAAGAAGGCGTAAGAACTGGTCAGTAGAACATATTCTAATAAAAAAATATTCCCTACCCAGATAGAATGAAAGAGAGTAGAGAGAATCAGATACCTCGACGTCTTCAAATGAGGCAACGTGTTGATTTGTTCTTCCTGAACTCGAAGCCCCACCTGAGACCAGTAGAGTATCATAAAGATTATAACTAAAACAATATATTTGGCGCTCGTGTTTCGCTTTTTTTTAAAACAAAATAGGTAACTCGAAACTATCTATATTTCTACAAAATTCATCTTAAATTTGGAAACCTACAAAATTAAAACCTTATCTACTTTGTTTTTTTATATTTTATGTTATCATTAGTTCTTAAGCAACAAGTTAGATCGTGAATTTGTTATTAGTTTTTGGTGCTCATGGTTTCCTCTCTCTTTTGCCGTGGGATTTATAAAGTTACACACACACATCGTATCACTATTCACTAGCATCCCAAAAAGGCATACCTTGTAAATCCCTCGGCTCAATCTTGTTCAAATCAACTTCCTTGATGTCTTCCATCTCGATATTTTCATAAGAAATCTTCTTCTTCAAGTAGTACTGAACAAGTTCTTGCCTGTCCAATTACACTATACAAAAAGGTTAAGAAAAAAAGGAAGAAGAAAAACAAGATGGTGATTCTGTTGGCTTAAGCTTGAAGCCAATATTAGAAAAGGAAAAGTATGTTTAGGAGAAAAGCTAAATATACATTTATAATTAGGAGTTATCTAATTATGTATTATTTCCTAATTGCTGTTAGGAAATGGTTTTTCCTTTTTTTTCCTCTATATATGGAGATGCTGGTTTGTAGCATCGATCATGAGTTGTAAGAGAGAACAAAGAGAGCTTAAGTTTTGAGTAAGTTTCTTAAGCAATAAAAGAGAGTAATTCTTTTGATCTTTGTTCCTTTTAAATCAAAGGTTTTAAGGTTATAATAAAAAAAAATGGAATCAACGTGAATTCTTTTAAAAATATATAGCGATAATATCAATTTATATAAAAGGTAATTAGCTTTGGTTCAAAAACTGTAAAATTTCTTAATTCCTAAATGAAAAAGTCGGGTGAATATTAATCTTTCGAAAAAAGGATTATTTTTTTTTGTGTCATCCTAGATATACCCAATTCATGTAAAAGTTAACTAACCTTAATTATATATTTTTTAATTGAATTTCACATGATAAAGTCGGTTAGATATATATCAAATCCAAAAAAAAATCAATTTAAACCCTAAATCCCTTTTCGTATAAATAGTGAAATCTTCCATTATAGTATAAATTATTCGGCCACCTTTTTTCTATCGTTTAGGTTTAGTTTAGTTCATGCACAGCCAGGGGCGGATCCACGTTCCACAAGGAGGGGGCAAGTGCACCACTCATATTTTTATAACTAATATAATTTTGTTATAGCTCCCGTTAATGCACCCACGTTAAAATAATATTACGCCCTCATTGTTTTTTTTTTCTTCCTCAAAATCTAATTTGATACTAATTTATAATAGGCATTTAATATATGCACATTTTTAGTCAAGTCTATCTATATTATTGTTTTCACCAAACACATGTATAGTATATAATGCTTAAAATTTCTATATTTTAACAAAAAGAATTCTCTTATTTTTACATTTGTGACTTGTGTGAGATGATTTGATTTACAGTTTTTGTAATTTTTTATATCTACGATTTTAAATTTAACTGGTAACATAGATAAATATCTTATAAATTAAGAAATAAAAATAAATAAATTTCTTACAATTCAAATATTAGTATATATTACTTGAAACAGAGAGCAATGATATTTTATATAATTAAATAGCTAAAAATTTTAATATATAATTTACAATTAATTATTTCCATGTTATCTAAATACTTTTATAACTGTAGTTTAAAAAAAATTCTTTAATATATAATATTCTCTCTGTTTCACAAAAAGTGTTATTTTGATACATTCCACACATATTAAGAAAACAATTAAAAGTTCTACATTGCCCCTTATTAACTAAACAAATTTTCTCTTTCTAATTAATAAACTAAAGCAATAGGGTTAAAATTGGAATTTTGGTTGTTTTTTTGCTTTGAAAATACAAAATGACACTCTTTGTGAAACAAAAATAAATTGTTAAAATGACACTCCTTGTGAAACAGATGGAATACTTTTTAATATCAATTAATGTTTAATATTTTACCCCCACTTAATTTTTTTTCTAGATCCGCCACTATGCACAACGCTATTACTATTTTATGGATTTCATCTGATTTTCATACGAGAGATCTTGGTCTCTTTGTTGTTTTTTGTTTGTAACATCGTTGATATGTTAAAAAAAATTTGATAAATTAAAAAAAATCGTTAACAAAAACAAATTAACAAACAACTAATATAATTTCATAACACAAATAATCGATTAATTCTAAATCTAATTTCATAACACAAACTAAATGTTTTTTTGGTTGAAATATTAAATTTATTTAACAACTAAAGACAAATAAATACATAATTTGGGTTGTGTTAATTTCTAACATTAAAATAAAAAAAAAATCTAACAAATCTAAAAAAAAAAATATCTGGTCTTTTTAACTTGAATCGCTTGCAGCCGTCGGTGGGAAGAGGAGGGATTGTCACCGATGGTAAGAGGAGGAGGAGTCGTCGGTCACCGGAGGGAGAGGAGGAAGCTTGCCGGTAGAGAAATCGAGGGAGAGGGAGGAGGAGAAGAAGGTCGCCGTGGATAAGGAGGAGGAGAAGAAGGTGGCCGTGTAGAAGGGGGAGGAGGAGGAGTCGCCTGAGTAGAACATTGGAGTTGCCGGAGAGAAGAATCGCAAGTGAAGGGATGAATTTCTTCGGATCTGAGTGAGGGAAAGAAAGGAAATCGTTGATATAAAAAAGAATAAGCAATGGATTTGCAAGACAATTGCAAGGGATCCCTCGCAAATCCATTGCAAATCGTGGATATATTGTTTAAAAAAAATTAAGAGTTTAGGGTTTAGGGTTTTAAAAATATTAAGGGTTTAGGGTTCAAAAAATATTCATGGAATCAACTCTTCTACCGGAACGAGAATTGGAATCATTATTTTAGAACAATTATGTATTTTAATTTCTTTTTTGTTTTATTTTAGAACAATCATGTATTTTAGTGTTCTTTGAATATCTAATATTTAATTTAATCATAAAATTAAAATTTCTATTTTAATTTCGTATTTTCGTTTTATTTTAAAATTAAATTATTAATTGTAAATTATAACCATAATATTATCAAATTTCTGATTTTTTATTTTATTATAATTAGGGTCCGTCGCAAATCCCTCGCAAATGTGCAATGGATTTGTGAGGGAGCCGTCGCAAATCTCTTGCAATTCTAGATTTGCAAGTGATTTGCGATGACTCCCTCGCAAATCCATTGCATCGCAAATCCATTGCAAATCATGGATATATTGTTTAAAAAAAATATTAAGGGTTTATGGTTTAGAGTAACATATTTCGCCAAATATTTGGTGTTTCGTCGTCACCTCATCAACAAACTTTTAAATTATTGCCTCTTGGATTCACTTTTATCACCGAACCACGTATCACATCTTTTTCAAAACCGGATATTAGGAAATTAACATTGCGAGGGAATTGCAAGGAATTTGTCGCAAATCCCTCGCAAATTTGCGACGAAATTGTGATGGATCCGTCGCAAATCCATCGCAACTATAAAATTGCAAGGGAATTGTGACGGATCCATCGCAATTCCATTGCAAATAGTGTAGATGTTTTTTTAATAAAAAACATTATAGTACATATAACAAATTATACGAAATCGTTTTCAGATTCATTTTCTGACATATAGGAGTGTTCACTACTCTGATCAGTGTCTTCTCCGCTATCGTGTTCCACCTACTTCCATTTAAAACGTGGTCCACCAACACAAAAATAAGCCTTGAAAAGCCGTCGCAAAACGATCGCAATTTTGCTAAATAGCTTAGCCTTGAAAATCTATCGTAAATTTGCTACGGATTTGCGAGGAGAAGCAATCCATCGCAATATCATTGCAAGCGCGTCGCAATTCTCTCGCAAATTGCGACGACTTTGTCCCTCACAAATTTGCGAGGGAATTGCGATGACGGTTAGTTCACTCGCAAAACACGCGCAAATCCATCACAAATTTGTGAGGGATATATCCGTCGTAATTTTCCGTTTCAAATCGATTGTTTTCTTGTAGTGATATGCTATTGTTCAAAAAAAAAAATAGTAAACTCAATGTTCTCAACATCTAAAATCATAAGATTTTTTTTTTTTCATGTATGTGTCTGCCTATTGATAGTAGGATTTTTACTAGTCAATTACTCAAATCCCACTCATGTCATTGTAGTATTTGAGATATCAAACCAAGGAAGTTAAGATTGAAGCACTAGGAATACATGAATCTTCCTAAGTTAGAGCAAATGTTTTTGGGTTTTATGTTTATGGGAAAAGAAACAAATGCAAGAAAGAAAACAAAGATAGAAATGTGGATCATGAACTAAGCTATCAATGAGATGGATAACAATCAAACAATGAATCATTTGGAAGCATACTATCCTAGAACATGGAATTCACAATTATGACTAATCCACCGTCGTGGCACTAATCACTTTGTTAATCACCAAATCAAGAATAAACCATCGTTTGTGATAAGATGATTAACAAGCATTAATCTCCAATCCCACTTAGTTCACTAATCACCCTAGACATCAACTCTCATTGGCTAGGCATGAAAAGCTCACAAAAGGTTTGGTCAAACATTTCATCGAACACCTATCGGGCGTGAAATGCTTAAGCTCTAGCTTTGATCTCTCAATCCAAAACTAGCTTTTAGGTCAACCTAAGTGAAGGACCTAAAAAGAATCAACATAAATCATCATCATCTAACCATCAAGACAATTGACTAACGATGCCTAAACATTCAATGCACATTTATTCTTATGACATGGAACACTTTCAAGTAGATTAGTTCACTTTCATGACACTAATCATTGTATGAATCATCTAAAGTCAGCATCCACCGATCACTTATATAATCCATAGTTTACCACAAGTCCATTTTAGTCAACAATTCATCCTAAAGTCAGCATCCACCAATCACTTAGAATGAAAAGCATGCTTAGAAGTTTTCTAGACATTTCATCGAACACCTTGTGTGCATGAAATGTCTAAGTTCTAGAAAATGAGTTTTCAATTCAATCCTAGCATTGAGATCCTTCCTAACATGAGAACAAATGTTTATCTAGTCCTAAGCATCAACAATCAACCATCAAACCATCTAAATCAAGCTAAATCTAAGATCCAACAAAAAGGGGCCTAAGGCCTAAATATGAAGAACATAAAAGAAGAAGAAATAAAGGTAAAGAAGATGCATTAATATAAAGATAAGGGTGAAGAAATCTTCTCTAGAGTGGCATTTGTATGAAGAACAATCAAAATCCCTCTCAAAATCATAAGAAGAGTTTGGGATAAACCCAACTCTAGAAAGAACAAAACTTAGATCTAAAAAACATGGGTCTCAACAATATTTAAAAGTGTTTTCTTGAGCTGGGTCGGACCGGGTCAACCCGGGACAAACCGGGTATTGACCCGGCCGAAACTTGGATACGTCTTCAGTGAATCGGCCATAACTCCTGTACCTGACATCCGAATGACCTGAATCCAAGTCCTGTAGATAGCTTACTCGTCCCTCTACAACTCTTATGAAGACCGTTTGAGTTGAATCATATCGGAAGGCCTTCGTTTTTCCGGCTATTTGGACGGTTTCATCTTCTCTCGGCCAGACGGACATACCTTCAGTAAATCCATCTTACCTCCCTATCCATACGTCCAAATAACCCGATTCAAACTCCTGTGTAAAGCTGATTCACTCCTCTATAACTTTGGTGAAGACCACCGTGGCTAATTCGGAGTGGAGACCCTTCAATACCGACATCACTCCTCGGTACCACACGTCGGTGCTAAGGAATTTTCTTTCTGTTTCCACACCGAGCAGTTGCACCGACCAGTGACCTCGGTATTGAAGAAATCGTCTCGGCCAGGTGGACCTATCTCTGGTAAATCAGTCATATCTCTCAAACCACACGTCTGAATGACTTGATTCCAACTCCTATGGTTAGAGGACTCATCGGGCTACAACTCTCATGAAGACTCCAAGAGCTGTATCAAATCGGATCGCCTTCTTCTGATCGGTTCTTTGAGACGGTCCGGATGGTTCCTCTCTAGTCTTTAAGCACCAAATCTCCAAACGCCACCAAGTGTCTCCAAACACCTAGAAAACTCCTCAAAGACATGCAAAAGACTCACTAGGACCTAATGCAGCTCCTAATACTCTAAATGGGACAAAACAAGTATGAAATGTCATGAAGATCCAAGTAAATGATCTAAAACCTACATGATGTGCATGCTTAAACTATGCAAATTATGGACACATCAATTCCCCCAAACTTAAATCTTTGCTTTTCCTCAAGCAAACAAGAATAAAGAAAGGGAGAAGACTAAAAATGGGAGCTCAAATCCAAAAGTGTCATAAAAAGAATTCAACTCAATGTCCAAGTTACTAGCTCTAAGATGCGATCAAACAAGTCTACTAAAAAAGAGCTAGCCATATCCTTCCCTATACGAATCAAATTCAAGCCTCAACCTACACAAGTATTCATGTCATCCAATCCTTTAACATTCATTAATCGTTTCAAGTGAATCATGCTTATGCAAGGCAAGTGAATCCATTTGGCTAGGGTGAAGGTCTTGAGATAAAGATGATCTCAAATGTATGGGATTACTCTAATGCAAGGGATCTCTCAATGAATGAGCAAGCTTTAGCAAAATGCTAAGAGTAAAAGGCAATCTATGCATACAAGGATAGACTCACATCTACCCAATGCCTAAATCATCTCTAACCCTAGCATATCTACCCATGAAGCCTTCATCCTAAGCTACCCTTTTCTCATTTGGCCTTTTTGCCGTCATGTCCCATACTTGAACTCCTTCTTCCACTTCATCCTTTCTCACTTGGGGAATTTCTTCTTCTCCATTGAATTTTGTGGTCTCGTGCTTCTTTTTGTTGTTTCTTTAACTCTTCTTTCTTTCTTTTTCTTTGCCTTGCCTCATCATTTACCAATTGATGTCTTAGCCAATTTTTGGCCTTTTCCTTTGTTTCTATGAGGCTATAACTATCACTAAGAACTATTCTTGATAGCTTTCACTAACCACATCACAATATTGCATTCCCCTTTCACATTCACTTCATTCTTTTGAACTCAATTCCTTCTTATCCACAATCCCATTAGTCACACCATTTCGTTCACACCAAACTCAAAACTTCCCTTTCCCACGAGCCTAACCTAGTATAGCCTTTGATGTTCGGCTAGATCTACATGCAAACCTATCCTTGTCGTCCTAAACTCAACACTTTTTGCCAAGCTTACTCGAAAAATTAGGCCTCACATACGCACACTAAAGATTTTGGCTTGAACGGAGGGTAGGTTAAAGGTATGGTAAACCGTTCCAATGATGGGAATCGGCTACTTGGACTAGCAAAATAGTGGTGGAAAGGATAAGAGAGCCTAAGTATGTATATGGTAACCATGAATTCACTATGCAATGCACAAGCATGATAATTTCAATGTCAAAATTATGGTTTTCACTTAGGCAGGATTGGAATCAAATCAAAACTTGCTTTAGCTAAGACCCTAGTAATGAAATGCAAGATCGAGATATGGTTCATCATTGATTTCAACACGAGATCAAAAGCATCAAACAACAAGCAACGAGGGCATTGAATCAAGCTCTAAAAATGATAGTTTACAAGGATAATCTATCATTGCTCCTAATGCTCATGCAAAACTACCTAATATGATATGCATCTAGACTCAATCCTAGATATGAAATGCAAACAATTTCAAAAAAATTTCAAAATTATTGAAAATGCATGAGACTCAAGAAGCAAAAGGCAAAATAAGATCACAAAACACATAATTAGACACTGATCCCTCCCCCAAACTTAAATCACAACGTCTCGGTGTGAAAGAAGTTCAAGAGAGAGACCAAAAACAGAAGATGAAATGCAAAGACTCAAAAAGAAAAGAGATACTTACAAAGGAGGAGTGAGATTAGCGGAATGGAGATGGTGAAGAGAGGAGTGTGACACATTGTTGCTCAAGCCCTCATTCCATCACATACCACGACCTTTGACCCAAGAGACCCTTATTGATTTCTTGTTTTGTGTCTCAAGCTCGACAATGGATAGGCTTGGGGAGGTCCCCAAGGGCGCGTTTAACGTCACTAGCTTGACGGTTGCTTCCTCATTGTCACTCCCTTCATGAAAATCACAAGAAAAGTGAAAAGATTAGCAACAAAAGAAAATAAAAAGCTATAGTCTCAAGAAGAATCAAAATCCTAATGATCAATGCTAAACCTCCCCGGCAACGGCGCCAAATTGATAGTAGGATTTTTACTAGTCAATTACTCAAATCCCACTCATGTCATTGTAGTATTTGATATATCAAACCAAGAAAGTTAAGATTGAAGCACTAGAAATACATGAATCTTCCTAAGCTAGAGCAAATGTTTTTGGGTTTTATGTTTATGGGAAAAGAAACAAATGCAAGAAAAAAATGTGGATCATGAACTAAGCTATCAATGAGATGGATAACAATCAAACAATGAATCATTTGGAAGCATACTATCCTAGAACATGGAATTCACAATTATGACTAATCCACCGTCGTGGCACTAATCACTTTGTTAATCACCAAATCAAGAACAAACCATCGTTTGTGATAAGATGATTAACAAGCATTAATCTCCAATCCCACTTAGTTCACTAATCACCCTAGACATCAACTCTCATTGGCTAGGCATGAAAAGCTCACAAAAGGTTTTGTTCAAGCAATTCATTTAAACTCCGGTTAGGAGTGAAATGCCTAAGTTCAAGACTCGAATGGATAAACCTNACCTAACAAGAATCAACCTAAATCATCATCATCTAACCATCAAGACAATTGACTAACAATGCCTAAACATTCAATGCACATTTATTCTTATGACATGGAACACTTTCAAGTAGATTAGTTCACTTTCATGACAGTAATCATTGTATGAATCATCTAAAGTCAGCATCCACTGATCACTTATATAATCCATAGTTTACCACAAGTCCATTTTAGTCAACAATTCATCCTAAAGTCAGCATCCACCAATCACTTAGAATGAAAAGCATGCTTAGAAGTTTTCTAGACATTTCATCGAACACCTTGTGTGCATGAAATGTCTAAGTTCTAGAAAATGAGTTTTCAATTCAATCATAGAATTGAGATCCTTCCTAACATGAGAAGAAATGTTTATCTAGTCCTAAGCATCAACAATCAACCATCAAACCATCTAAATCAAGCTAAATCTAAGATCCAACAAAAAGGGGCCTAAGGCCTAAATATGAAGAACATAAAAGAAGAAGAAATAAAGGTAAAGAAGATGCATTAATATAAAGATAAGGGTGAAGAAATCTTCTCTAGAGTGGCATTTGTATGAAGAACAATCAAAATCCCTCTCAAAATCATAAGAAGAGTTTGGGATAAACCCAACTCTAGAAAGAAGAAAACTTAGATCTAAAAAAAATGGGTCTCAACAATATTTAAAAGTGTTTTCTTGAGCTGGGTCGGACCGGGTCGGACCGGGTCAACCCGGGACAAACCGGGTATTGACCCGGCCGAAACTTGGATACGTCTTCAGTGAATCGGCCATAACTCATGTACCTGACAACCGAATGACCTGAATCTAAGTCCTGTAGATAGCTAACTCGTCCCTCTACAACTCTTATGAAGACCGTTTGAGTTGAATCATATCGGAAGGCCTTCGTGTTTTCGGTTATTTGGACGGTTTCATCTTCTCTCGACCAGACTGACATACCTTCAGTAAATCCGTCTTACCTCCCTATCCATACGTCCAAATAACCCGATTCAAACTCCTGTATAAAGCTGATTCACTCCCCTACAACTTTGGTGAAGACCACCGAGGCTAATTCGAAGTGGAGACCCTTCAATACCGACGTCAGTCCTCGGTACCACACGTCGGTGCTAAGGAATTTTTCTTCTGTTTCCACACCGAGCAGTTGCACCGACCAGTGACCTCGGTATTGAATAAATCGTCTCGGCCATGCGGATCTATCTCTGGGAAATCAGCCATATCTCTCAAACCACACGTCCGAATGACTTGATTTCAACTCCTATGGTTAGAGGACTCATCGGGCTACAACTCTGATGAAGACTCCAAGAGCTGTATCAAATCGGATCGCCTTCTTCTGATCGGTTATTTGAGACGTTCCAGATGGTTCCTCTCTAGTCTTTAAGCACCAAATCTCCAAACGCCACCAAGTGTCTCCAAACACCTAGAAAACTCCTCAAAGACATGCAAAAGACTCACTAGGACCTAATGCAGCTCCTAATACTCTAAATGGGACAAAACAAGTATGAAATGCCATGAAGATCCAAGTAAATGATCTAAAACCTACATGATGCGCATGCTTAAACTATGCAAATTATGGACACATCACCTATGAAGCTACATGGCGTATTCTAGCCTTCCCAATTCAGTTCCGTACGACTGTTGTAGAGAAGCTTTCATTCCATCTTCCTAATCAGCAGTTTCTCGTGTATAATGCTAACGATCCGGTTGAGGATGTGCTAAATCGTGTGTATGTTGGTAGGTCCAAATTATTGGCGTGGATGGAGTACGATAGTTTGTACTTTGAGGGAAGGGGTCTTACTTAGAGCATCATCAACGGTATGACCAATCACGAATTGGTTTTCAAGGTCGGGGCCCCTATCATGTTGCTTAGAAACATTGATCCCAAGAGCGGGTTGTGCAATGGAACCCGATTGATAGTGACTAAACTGGCAAATCATGTTATCGAAGTTAGGGTGATTACTAGTAATTTCGTCGATGATGTTGACGAGAGGGTGTTGATTCCATGGATATTTGTTACACCTGTAGACGCACGATTGCCATTCCGGATGCATCGTAGAAAGTTTCCTGTCACGCTCGCCTTTGCAATGACTTTTAACAAGAGTCAAGGACAAACTTTGGAGAGCGTTGGCATGTATTTACCAAAACATGTGTTCTCTCACATTTAGCTTTACGTCACGGTTTCAAGAGTAACATCGAGAAAAAGTTTAAGGATTTTGATAACTTACAAGAACGAGTGCCGCAAAAAAAACCATGAACATTGTCTACAGAGAATTTTTTTACAAAGATTTAGTTACTCATACTTGCTGTTCTCTGATTTGGTGTGGTTTATCTTTAAATTTTTTTTATACCCCATTTGGTTAATGAGACGTTTTCGTACTGATATTGAAGTTTTTCCATGTTTGGTTCATATTCATTAACTTGTTATAACATTTTTGCGTTTTAAGATATGTAATAGACTACAATTACTTCGATTGACTTTTGATTATCAATACAATACGTCTTTAGTTAATTTCTTGTATGTCTTCGTACGGGTTTTGCCATACTTGATTGTGATTTTTCCGTGTTTAGATTTTTATTATTAAGCATACTTTGGACGTACCTCATTCGTATTTCTCTTCATTTTTTTGTTGTTGTAATTTTACACCTCTTTCCTAGACTCATCCTTCTGCTCCTTCCTTGTAGGCCGCAAAGATTGTTAAAGAAGTATTCTTTGTGCTTCCTGTCTATGACATTATAGTTGGTGCTCTGCTAAGTAGTGGTGTGTGGAATCTTCCTAAAACCTGCAACTTTACAACGGGTGTTCCAGTTAGACCCATGCTTGCAAAAGCAACTACAAGCGTAGGCGCGATACTTGATAAATTTCAGGACACATGTGAATATTAGGGAATATTATCCCACATTGGAAGTTGGAAGGGATCCTAATTAATATATAAGGGACATGAGCCAATCCATTCATTCCCAATTGGTTTTGAGTTGGAAGCCCATGTAACTTAACATGATATCAGAGTCCGATCCATTATCGACCCGACCCAAAGTTGATCCATCGATCCATGCCCGAACATACCGAGATTGATAGGCAAAGAGGATCCTAATTAATATATAAGGGACATGAGCCAATCCACTCATTGCCAATTGCTTTTGAGTTGGAAGCCCATGTAACTTAACAGCGAATACAAATATGATGGTGAACGTGCACAGGTGATATATTGGTGTCTACTTATATCCAGTGAATGTTTCATAAAGCAGAGTTATTTATCTATGCTGATTTGCTTTGGCCTTTCATCAATCAATTACTGCAGATACATTATATGGAGGATGGTACATTCGAGATATTCAGTAGAAATGCTGAAAGAAACACTGGGAAGTACACCGATGTTGTTCTTGCGTTATCAAGGTAGACTTCTGGTGTTACTTGCTGAAAACATTAGAAAGAGCCAATCTTTCTACTGAAGTTTGTGTAATCTTCTCTATGCAGGTTAAAGAAACCCTCTGTGAAATCTTTTATTCTGGACTGCGAGGTTGTTGCCTTTGACAGTGAGAACAAGAAAATTATTCCGAAAATGAACATTCTAGTTTTCTTCTTGTTAGCTAATGAATTATCAAAATATAAGCTTCGCTTTAACTGAAGCTAGCTACTTCAACTATTTGACTTGCTGTCTAGATTTTTATATATCTTGTTTTTTTTTTTCTTCAGACTTTGAGCACTCGAGCCCATATAAATGTGAACGTATGTGATATCAAGGTTGGCGTATGCATCTTTGCTTTTGACATGTTATATCTTAATGGTCAACTACTTATCCAGGAGAATCTGAATATTCGTCGAGAGGTGAGCCATATCAGTAAATCATAAAAACGTTTTATTTTTCTTGCAATTGTTGTGCAAATATGTAATCATTTGTTTGCACCTTGATTCAACCAGAAGCTATACGATTCATTTGAGGAAGATCCTGGGTATTTCCAGTTTGCAACTGCTCTAACGTCCAGCGATATTGGTGAAATACAAGAGTTTCTTAAAGCTTCTGTTGACATCGGGTATATATATATCTGACCACCCTTGTCTGTATCTCTAACAAGTGCAAATAAACTTTTGGTGTAAATAGTTGCCCAGCATCCTCTATGTAGTAGACTCTTTTACTTCAACTGCACTTGCAGAAAATTAGATATATCTGGCAGATATTTACTTGTTTCGGGTATTTCATTTTGGAGAGTATCTTCTGCATTTTTGGGATATGATATATTTGCAATTTGACCAGCCTCAGCCTGTATTGAATTCTTCTCTCTGACATTGACCTCTGCCTCGTTATCTCTTTCCTGTTTCAATTCTTCATCCATGTATCTTATTGTGCAACTGTGAAGGTTTAATGATTAAAACATTGTACTCGGATGCAACCTATGATCCTTCAAAGCGATCTAATAATTGGCTAAAACTGAAGAAGGACTATATGGACAGGCAATACTCATTTTTTTAAAAATTGTTTAAAAAAAATTTAGATCGACTAGTCCTTTACTAACTGACTCTAGGGTTATATATATGCAGCAGCATTGGGGATTCGGTGGATCTTGTACCAAATGCTGCTTTCCATGGACGTGGGAAACGCACAGGTGAAAACCATTCGAAATATGTGTACATGATACATGTTCAACCCTTGATGTTGTGTTGTTAACGAAAGCTATATGCATTCCTTGTAGGTTTCTTTGGTGCATTTTTACTAGCGTGCTATGATGTTGATAAGGAAGAATTCCAGAGCATTTCATTTTTTTTTGTATGTCCTGTTATGTTTTTCATACATTGGTTTGACGGATTGGGCTGCTAGGTACTGGATTTTCTGAAGCGGAGCTTCAAGAGCTGTCTTCCAGTCTTTGCTCTAAAGTGATTGCTACTCCAAAAGTAAGAAATCTCTTTTTTTCTCTCTCTCTGGCCTATTTATTTGCTGCAATATCATATATGTTCTGTTGCCCGAGTTCTTTGTTGAAAAGTGATTCAAACTGAATTGAATGTTTTTCAGTTACGTATTTGCTGTTATGATTTCTATTTAATTGGGGGTTTCAGTTTTTCTGTCTTAATCAAGGACATAATGAGTCCATGGGGTTAATGGGTGCAGTTACGTTTTATTCCTATAAATCATGTAGTTTCTTTGAGTTTTCAATTATCAGAAAATAAAGTAATATTCAGCAAAAACCTTTCTTGTGTTCTCTGATCTTTCGTGCTCTGTTTTTTTTACTTACTTTGTTTTCTTCCAACATTGTGGTATCAGAGAAAAGGTCTCAGCCCATTCATCCAAATTCAAAAAACATGGCTGGCAATGGATCGAATCAGCAAATTACGGTTCCATCTTTTAAAGGTGAAAAGTATCACCTTTGGAGTCTCAAGATGAAGACGATGTTCAGATCCCAAGAGATGTGGGATTTGGTGGAGAATGGATTTGAAGATGCAAATCCTGCGGAACCTGATCAGCGATTACGAGACAATCGCAAGAAGGATGCAAAGGCGATGTTCTTTATTCAGACAGCCTTGGAGAACGATATTCTTTCTCGTATCTCAGCAGTAGGTACGGCTCACGAAGCCTGGGAGATTTTGAGGCTGGAGTACATGGGAGATAAGAAGGCGATCACTGTCAAGCTACAGACTCTTCGTCATCAATTTGAAACGCTTATGATGAAGGAGAAAGAAACGATGCAGGAGTACTTGGCGAGAGTCTCTGCTGTTGTCAATCAAATGAAGTCCTACGGTGAAGTCTTGACAAATGAAACTGTTGTGAGTAAAGTTCTCAGAAGCTTAACTCCAAAGTTTGAATATGTGGTACCTGCAATTATGGAGGCAAACGATATGAGTTCATATTCGTTTGACACCATAATGAGCTCACTGTTAGGTCATGAGGATCATCTTGGTAAGAAGACTGAAAAGACTGAAGAAAAAGCTTTCCAGATGAAGGGAGAGTCCTCTGGCCAGAAAAACACTAGTGGTGGTGGAGGACGAGGCAGATTTGGAGGTCGTGGAAGAGGCAGAGGAAGAATTTATTATGATAACAACAGAGGTACAAACAAGAGCGATATTCAGTGTCATTATTGCAAGAAGTATGGCCATATGCAGGCCAACTGTTGGAAAAAACAGAAAGAAGAAAAGCACGCAAGTTTTGCTGAGCAAGAAGATGAGCAACCTCGACTTTTCATGGCATTTGAAAGTGAGGAAGCGTCCAAATCTGTGTGGTATTTGGACAGTGGTTGTTCTAATCACATGACAGGCACCAAATCGTCGTTCAAAGAGTTAGATGAATCGCACAAGCTTAAGGTGAAGCTTGGTAATGACAAAGAAGTTCGAGTAGAAGGGAGAGGAATCGTGGCTGTTCAGAATGGTCATGGTAATCCTCAACTCATTTATGATGTGTATTACATTCCCGATCTAGCACATAATTTGTTGAGTGTTGGTCAAATGGTGGAGAACAATTGTTCTGTCTTCTTTGATGGGAAGGAGTGTGTTATCAAGGATAAGAAATCTGGTCTTACGTTGGCAGTGGTGAAGAAGACATCAAACAATCTATATCCATTGGAAATGTCTTCTGTTAAAACAAAAGCTTTGGTTGCTAAAGTTTCAGATATTTCGAAGTTGTGGCACTTGCGATATGGGCACTTACATGAGAATGGGTTGAGAGTGCTCAATCAAAAGGATATGGTCCTTGGCTTACCAAGGATTGGTGCTCTGAAGTTGTGTGAAGGTTGCGTGTATGGGAAACAATCTCGCAGGTCGTTTCCAGTAGGAAAAGCAAGGAGAGCAACTCAATGCCTTGAGATTGTTCACGCCGATTTGTGTGGTCCGATGCAGACCGCGTCTCTTGGAGGTAGCAAGTATTTTTTGATGCTTACCGATGACTACAGCAGGATGAGCTGGGTTTATTTTCTTGAATCAAAAGGAGATGCATTCGAGATGTTTAAGAAGTTCAAGGCACTTGTGGAGAAACAAAGTGAGCAGCAGGTTAAGGTGTTACGAACTGATAGAGGAGGAGAGTTCACCTCTACTGAGTTCAATCAATTATGTGAGAAAGAAGGGATACATCATGAGCTTACTACAGCTTACACACCGGAGAAAAATGGTGTAGCGGAGAGGAAAAACAGAACCGTAGTGGAGATGGCTAGAAGCATGTTAAAGGAGAAGAATCTTCCTAATCAGTTTTGGGCAGAGAGTGTGAGGACAGCGGTGTATCTCCTGGACATCTCTCCTACGAAAGCGGTCTTAAACAGAACACCATATGAAGCTTGGTGTGGCAGGGAAACCTGGGGTGAGTCATTTGAGAGTTTTTGGTAGTATTTGCTACTCTCTTATTGATGCTCACAACAGGAAGAAGCTTGATGAAAAATCTGAGAAATGCATCTTTCTTGGATATTGTTCTCAATCTAAAGGATATAGATTGTACAATCCTGTGAGTGGAAAGATTGTTGAAAGCAGGAACGTTACCTTTGATGAAGAAGCAGTTTGGACTTGGCGTGAAGGTGACAATGGTGAGCTTGTTGAAATATTTGTTAACGATGAGCAAGATGAGAATTCGAGTCCAGCGAATTCTGCAACCAATACACCAGCAAGCTCAGCTCCTAGTTCACCTGGTTCTAACAATGGCAATGGGTCAAGTGATGGAGAAGGAAGCTCAAGCACAAGTCCGCCTCAAAAATTCAGATCATTGCGAGAAATTTATGAGGAACAACATGCATTTTTTAGTGTTGATCCAGTGACAGTTAATGAAGCAGGAACGAAAGAGGAGTGGCGAAAAGCAATGGAGGAAGAGATTGCTTCTATAGAGAAGAATCAAACATGGCAGCTAGTCGAGCTTCCTAGAGGGAAACATTCCATCGGTGTGAAATGGGTGTTTAAAACTAAATATCAAGCTGATGGCAACGTTCAAAGATATAAGGCAAGGCTTGTGGTTAAGGGATATGCACAAGAATATGGAGTGGATTATGAAGAAACTTTCTCTCCGGTAGCAAGGTTTGACACTGTAAGAACTCTTCTTGCCTTAGGAGCTTATATGCATTGGCCAATTTATCAGTTTGATGTTAAGTCAGCTTTCTTGAATGGTGAGCTACTTGAAGAGGTGTATGTTGATCAGCTTGAAGGTTTTGTAGTTGAAGGTAGAGAAGGTTTTGTCTACAGGTTGTATAAGGCTCTATATGGGCTTAAACAAGCTCCAAGAGCTTGGTACAACAAGATTGACTCTTTCTTTGCAGAAACTGGTTTTGAGAGAAGCAAAAGTGAGCCTACTCTCTACATAAAGAAGCAAGGTGCAGGTGATATCCTTGTTGTGTGTTTATATGTAGACGATATGATCTACATGGGTTCTAATGCTTCACTTGTTGCTGAGTTCAAAGCTAGTATGATGGAGAAGTTTGAAATGACAGATCTTGGGTTGCTGTATTTTTTCCTTGGTCTTGAGGTTAAGCAAGTGGAAGATGGGATTTTTGTCTCTCAACACAAGTATGCGTGTGACTTGCTTAAAAGGTTCGACATGGCAGGTTGCAAAGCTATGGAAACTCCTATGAATGTCAATGAGAAGCTGCTAGCGGATGATGGAACAGAGAAAGCGGATGCAACAAAGTTCAGGAGTTTAGTTGGAGGTCTTATCTATTTAACTCACACAAGACCAGACATTTGTTTTGCTGTTAGTGCAATTTCCAGGTTCATGCACAATCCGACAAAGCAACATTTTGGAGCAGCAAAGAGGTTGCTGAGGTATATTGCAGGAACTGCAGA
>PKML01075158.1:767307-786830 GCA_002933935.1 Eutrema yunnanense
TTTTTTTCTTATATTAAACTCTAGCTTTTAATTTTAAGTTAAATTTCCTTAATAAATAAATTTCTTTAATCTAAAAACAATTTTTATTTTCCTTTTTTATGCTAACTTTACATTTATGATTAAGTCTATGTTCTTTTTTTTTGTTGTTGCTAACTTTACTTTTAGAATTAAGTCTCTTTTTTTTCCTTTTTCTTAAATTAAACTCTACTTTTTAATTTTAAGTTAACTTTCCTTAATCTAAAAAAAACTTTTATATTAACTCGACACGTGTCAAAATCTAATTGATTAACTCGACACGTGTCGCGATCTTGTGAGTTACTAACTTTGAATCATTCTCTTTTATATATATAGATATATATATAATTCAAATGAAAATCAGAAATAAAACAAAAAAAAAATAAAAATCAGAAAGCATATCTATATTAAGATTTAGTATCATAAAGTAATAGATTAACTCCCATACTACATACATTATTATTATTTTTTAAAAATGAACGTGGATTATAGAATAAACACATTTACAATATAAAAAAACAAACATTAACGATATGAAAAACATAAGTAAATATGTTAACTGTGTTATACGTCTCAGTTTCAAAAGAAAACAAAAATTAATAAAATCATCCAAAACTCAAATAATGGGGGAAAAAGGAATAAGAAATATGTTGAACAATTAATGAAAAATTCCAGGGACAAAAGTAGAGAATTTAAAAACTAATCGGCAAAATCATACAAATGTTTATATGGCTATTACTAAGAAAATCTAGGCATTTAATAAGCTGTTGATTTTTCTAACACTCTCATACATTTTTTTTCTGATTCTCATCATGTATATGCTTGATATTATCTGAATCTTTTTCGGCAGTGCATCAATATAAGTCATAAAAGTTACCAATTTTTAGATTCCAAAAGTTTCTTAGCAATTAATAAAATATAAACTCATATTTAATATATAAAATGAACTTGATGTTCTGATGAAGTGTTTAATACTCCCTCCGTTCTATAATAATCGATGTTTTATAAGATTTTTTTTGTTCTCAAATAAGTGATGTTCTCACAAATCAATGCAAAATTAAATAGTTTTTTTTAATTGTTTTTGACCCTTTGTATTTTGCAGATTGTTTTCTTATTGGTTGAATTGTGTTTAAATGTACAATAAATGATGTTTTTAGTATAGAAAAAAAATAAAAAATAAATGAATCCTTAATATGTGTGCAAAAACCTTAAACATCACTTATATAAGAACAGAGGGAATATATGTTTTGCATTTGGTGAATGTCGAAGAAAATGTCTGGTTCTGGATATTCTCATCCTTATATGTCACTATCTAATCACCCTGCATAAAACTAAGGTCATTAGAAAATAATGAACCTAAGAAATACTATAGCAGATTGTGAAGATAACTAACCTGATAAATATCAAAAAAATTTAACTTGCACAAGTTTCATTATGATTAGTCCCTGCAACATTAAAATTTACTTTATATTCAAACAAACATAATCGTTAAATAAAACATTAAACTCTGTCAACTTGCACATGTTTTCATTTTGGTGTAGAGATATTACGAATCCTATAGATATGATATAAAACGGTAATTAACAATATATGATATAAGAAAATCGAAGAATTGAGTAATCTTGAAGTTTTTGAAACAAAATCTCGAATAAAATTCAAAACCTATACCTGAGAATCATGAAGAAAGACTTCCATTGTTTTTTTACCATGGATCTCTTGCTCCCATACCACAAAAAGAGTTTCACCATATTTCAAGAGGTAATCCACCATAACTAATATGTTTTTTTTCACAAATTTTAAAATACAAAAACGTTGAGATGTTAAATATGTAGAGGGTACCGCTGTTTTATAGTGAATGAGTGGGTACTCGTTTATTTCTAGGTTAAGGCATTACACTACAAGAAAAATTGTGCATTGCCAGAATTTTGCCACAATCTTTTCGTGGCAATTATTTTTAACCACGAAGTTTTAACAAATTTACCACGAAAAATGATTTTTAAATTTTTGTTGCATTTTGTGGTAAATTCGTGTCAAATTTGCCACGTTGACAATTATCGTGGCATTCAGTGGCAAATGTTGCCTCAATTTGCCACAAAAGCTAATTCGTGTCAATATTTGCCACAAATTATTAGAATTTTTTTCCTGTCAAATTTGCCAGGTCACAATAAACGTGGTAATTTATGGCAAATTTGCCACAAAATTATGACATTCATAATTCGTAACAATTTTTTATGAGATAACCATGGATTTGCCACAAATTTAGAGAGATAACCACAGATTTGCCACAAATATATCCGTGGCTATACGAAAATATAAACCCTAAACTCTAAACCCCAAACACAAATAAACACTAACCATCTACCCTTAATCACAAACTTTAAATCTTAAATTGTAAACTAGATATTACACATAAACATCAAATAATATACAAAAAATCTACACTTACAAAATTATTAAATATAGTCATTTTATAAATCATAAATTCTAAACGCCAACCACAAACCCTTAACCCTAAACTCTAAACCTTTAACATTTAATCATAAACTAAATATTAAATCGTAAACTAGATCTTACACATAAATATCAAATAATATACAAAAAATTCAACACTTACAATTTTTTTTAATATAATCATTTTAAAAATCATAAATTCTAAACCTCAAACACAAACCCTTAACCCTAAACCCTAAACCTCTAAATTTGCCACAAAATTATGGTTTTGACACAAAATGTAAACTCTAAACTCTAAACTCTAAACCCCAAACACAAACCCTAACCCTCTAACCCTTAATCATAAACTCTAAATATTAAATTATAAACTAGATCTTACCCATAAACATCAAATAATATACCAAAATTTCAAATATAGTCCTTTTACAAATCCTAAATTCTAAACAACAAACCATTAACCCTTATAAACCTCTAACCCTTAATCATAAACTCTAAATCTTAAATTGTAAACTAGATCTTACACATAAATATCAAATAATATACTAAAAAATTCAACACTTACAATTTTTTTTAAATATAATCATTTTATAAATCATAAATTCTAAACCCCAAACACAAACCCTTAATCCTAAACCCTAAACCTCTAAATTTGCCACAAAATTATGGTTTTGACACAAAATGTAAACCCTAAACTCTAAACCCCAAATCCTAAACCCTAACCCTCTAACCCTTAATCATAAACTCTAAATCTTAAATTATAAACTAGATCTTACCCATAAACATCAAATAATATACAAAAATTTCAAATATATATAGTCATTTTATAAATCATAAATTCTAAACCACAAACCATCAACCCTAAACCCTTATAAACCTCTAACTTTTAATCATAAACTCTAAATCTTATATTGTAAACTATATCTTACACATAAATATCAAATAATATACAAAAAAATTCAACACTTACAATTTTTTTAAATATAATCATTTTATAGATACGTCAAAAAAAAATCATTTTATAGATCATAAATTCTAAACCCCAAAAAATTCAAATTTTTTCAAAAAATCAAACAACTATAAACAGTATTTGGGATCTGACATCAAAATGAAAAAAAAACTTATAACAACAAGAGTATATTACTGATCGACATTAAAAAAAAAAAAAAACAACTGGCTTCTCATTGGTTAATCCCTAAAGACAAGGATCACACTTTATTTCATCCTCCACCATTGATAATATTAAATCCAACGGACACAAACTCCTCCACTTTTTTCTCTCTCTCTTAATCCCACCGACGACCTTCCTCGTCTTCTTCTCCCCCTCTTCGTCTCCTTCCTCCTCTTCTCCCACAGTAAGTATCTTCGATTTTCTCTCCAGCGGTGCTGAGGCATGGTGGAATCGCGGCGGCGAGGCAGTGCGGAGGCGTGGTGGAATCGCGGCGGCGAGGCGGTGCTGAGGCGTGGTGGAATCGGCGTGACGGTTTATGTCTTCTCCGGTGCTCCGATGCTGCTGGAGGACGGCGGCGAGAGCTAGGAGGAGGTTAGTCGGTGGTCGTAGAAGAAGCTGCGGCGTCGTGGCGGAAATCGGTGCGGCGGTTCGGTTGGTAGCACCGCGAGTTGAAGGAGAGTAAGCGGTGGTCGGCTTCGATCTAACGCGACTGAGCGGATCTAGATGGCGAAAGGTGAGATCCATACACTCTTTTGCTGCAAAGCCACTCCTTGTAACCGCCGGTGATCGTTGAACGGTGGTCGGAGAAGAAGCGGCGGTGGCTGCTCCACCATTGCTATGCGTAAAAAAAAAAAAAATCTGTAAACCAACTCCAATTTTGTTTCAGTTATTTTTTTGTAAACCACTCCAATTCCCGGTTTGGGACGCAATTAATAATAATATTTTGATCAAATTTTTTTTTATATATATTTTTTTTTGAAAGGCCATGGATTAACTACAAATTTTTTGTGGCCATTTTTGTCAAATTTGCCAGGAATGATGTTGTGATAATTCCGTACAATTTACCACAATTATTGTGTATCAATTTGTGGCAAATTTGCCAGAATTGTTTTTTAGATAACTCGTGGCTAATTTATCAGAGAATCTTTTTATGGCATTCTGTGGTAAAAATACCCATAAAGTTCTGTTTGTAACGACCCTATAGCCACAAATTAATTTCGTGGCAATTCGTGGCGAATGTCTATATTGCCACGAATTTTAGGTGTTTGCCACAAAATTATCTGTGGCAATAGACAATTATTCTTGTAGTGTTAATTTATCGAGAATTAACAGATTTTATTTATAAGAAAATGAGTAATTATGATAAATTAATTATTTATAGTGTTATAATTGTATACATTTATTCTCTTAAGATCTTATGATTATTAGATGAGACTGAATATTGGAATATCTTGTTGCCGAAGTTAGTTTTGAAAATATGAAATTTTTTCTTTTATGGAAATCGAATAACTGAATATATAGTTTGTGAGAATATACTAAAATTCTTAAATTATTCGATTATTCAAATTGGTATAATGTTATGTTAGTTCCTAATATTACTCACGATTATACATGACTGGTATTTAAGCTATATCTTGTTAAGGAAAGTATATTATACTACTATTTCAAATCCACTAATTTGGAGATATGAAATGGATTACTGATTTCTGATATGATCCTAAACGGTTCAACGGAGGTTAATCACTTAGCCGGGGGAAAGCTTGCCGAGGGGGAACTTACCGGGGAAACATTTGTCGAGGAAGTTTTGCATGTTCCGGAAGGACCTATGACGAGAGCTAAGGCGAGGAAGCTCGAGGAAGCACTAGGAGGACTCATTCACCGAGTACAAGACCGTTCACTACATTTGGGTGCTAAGGAAGAGGTGTTTCAAACCGCATTGGTTTTGATTCAAGTCCAAGTGTGCTCTTTTCCTTAGTTACGGTTTTTACCCATTGGGTTTTACGTAACAAGGTTTTTAACGAGACCTTGGCACCTCTTCCCCAAGCCCAAATCCAGCCCATTATCATTTCACATTGTCGACCAAGAAGATCAAGGGTCATTTCGCCATTCAAAGTCAAAGTCCAAGTCAAACCTTCTTTTATTTCTTTTGTCATTCTCGATTTTTTATTCCTTGTATTTTCGAGATGGGCTTTTGTCCCTTGAACTCCCCTTTGTCTTTTTAAACTTTTGAGATCATTGTTGATCTTAACAATTAAGCAATAATATTTTATTTTCTCTAGGTTTTCGAAATTGGTTTATCAAAGAGATTTTCATCTCTCTTTGTGGGCAACCATTCTACCAATCGTCGTGTCGAGAGCGTCAATAGCGAGCTGAGTGTTGGAAGGATTTTCGGGTGGATTCCCACGCCTTCGAGCCTGCTCCACGTTCTCCGGGTTACGATTCCATCGCCTTGAATTTTCGATTCAAGGATTATCCATCATTACCGCTCCTTTTGAGAGATCCCGTGGACAAGGGTGTATTAAGTGGTATCAGAGCAACTCAAGGATCCGGTAATATCGTTTCATCTATCCTTTAATCATTTCGATCATCTCGTTTCATTTCCATTGCATAATTTTCATTTTGGCCGTTCATCTTCCTTTGTGTTCATCGAGTAGTTCATCAATTTTCTGGGTTGAATCTAGTTTTGTTTTAATTTAATTATTGCATTTAGATCATTGTTAGGTTGCTGTAGCCCATCGTAAATCAAAAAAAAAAAAAAATCGTTCATAATTTTTTGGATAAATCGATCATCTTCATTCAAAAAAAAAAAAAAAAATCGGTTTGTTTGTGTTTGATTCCTTGATCGACCTAAGCTTGTGTTTGTGTGGTTTTAAAATTTTTTTGCAAGGAATTAAGGATCAGCAATTTTTTTTTTGGAAAAGTTTTGGAAATTCAATCCGAGTAGCCGAGGAGTTTTTTTTCCGGGAAAACACAAGTCCGAGGGACTTTCCGGGGGAAACCAAGATCGAAGGATTTCCGGGGGAATTCCAGTCCGTGGGATTTTCTTCCCAGGGGAAAACATAAATCCGAGGGATTTATCCGGGAATTTTCAAAACCACCGAGGGATCCAATTTCCGAGAAAATTCGACAAAAAACCGACTAAGCGATTCCTTTCCTTTTCATTGTTTTGAATTCACGTTTCTAAATTTTGTTTCTTTTACTAACTTGTTCTTGTGATAATTTCAGGTACCAATATGTCCGAGGAAACTTTCGAATCGAGTTCACCCAATAATCAAGCCGAAATGGAAGAGGTGACTCGCTTGATTACCGATTTAGGCGCAAAGCTTTTACCCGATGGCAAACCAGTCCATGAAGCCGCTACTAACGAGATCACTAGGCTGCTTGGTGAGATGGCAACACGTATGGATCTCATGCAAAGAGAGCTATTGAGAGTTGCCGAGGCAACCCCAGCACCAACTAATCCCGCAATCCCACAAAACAATCCGGCAAATGGTCCTAACAACGATCCCGTCAATAGACCGTTGAATGGGAATGAGTATTACGAGGATTTTTCCAATCATGAGGATCAAGGCCGACCACAACAAATTAGAGACGCAAGGAGACAGCATGATTCCGAAGGTCATTCATCCGGTAATTATCCAAGGAGGCCGAGACGAGCAAACACGAGAGGTGTTATGGCAAAAATTCCTCCTTTCCACGGGAAGAATGATCCGGATGCGTATTTGGCGTGGGAAATTAAGGTTGAGCTAGTATTTGATTGCAATGAAGCTACAGAAGTTCAAAGAGTGCGTGCTGTTGTGACGGAATTCTACGATTACGCACTTAGTTGGTTGGAACAATTGGTAACTTCGCGGAGACGTAATGACGAGGATGCGATCGTGACTTGGAGACAATTGAAAGCTGTCATGCGCAAACGATTTGTTCCTAGTCATCACCAACGTGACCTTCACAACAGGTTACGGAGACTTTTTCAAGGAGCACGTAGTGTCGAGGAATACTACAAAGAGCTGGAATTGCTTATGACCCGCGCTCGTTTGGAGGAAGATGGTGAAGTTACTATGTCACGGTTCTTAGGTCGTCTTAACCGTGAGATTCAAGACTTGCTGGAACTTCAGTACTATGGGGATCTTGAGGAAATGCTACAAAAGGCAAACATCATCGAAAGACAACTCAAGAGAAGGAATGCCACAAAACCTTCCTACGGTTCTAGCATGCGACCTAACCCGGTCAATAATAATTCCAGTTTTCGACCGAGAACGGATGTGAGGCCGGGAACGGATTCAAAACCTTTCACTCCAACGTATGTTCGGAATCCTAATGAGAAGGCCGAGACTTCTCAAGCCAAGAGCACAGATCTTCGATGCTTCAAATGCCAAGGCCGAGGACATATGGCCAAAGATTGTCCGAATAAAAGAACTATGGTTCTCCGAGGGGACGGTGAGATAGAATCGGAAGCTAGTTATGGAGATTTACTAGTGGCAAGAAGAACGTTGCTTATACAAGATCGTCCTAAGGAGGAAGAGCAACGGGAAAATTTGTTTCACACTAGATGCCGAGTTAAAGGGAAAGTGTGTAGTCTTATCATCGATGGGGGAAGCTGTACGAATGTGGCGAGTACTACACTTGTGGAGAAGCTGGGTTTAGAAGCAATGAAGCATCCCGTCCATATTACCTTCAATGGTTAAACAACGAGGGACACTTAAAGGTAACGAAACAAATTTTGGTTCCTTTGTCTATAGGAAGCTACGTGGATGAAGTTCTTTGCGACGTGCTACCTATGGAGGCTGGGCATATATTGCTGGGACGACCTTGGCAATTTGACCGCAAGGTTACTCATGACGGTCTTACAAATAAGCACTCTTTCGCATACAAGGGGAAAAACGTGGTTTTAGTTCCTATGTCGCCTCTCGAAATTTATCAAGACCAGAAAATCCGTGATAAGAAGAAGGAGTCTGAGGCTAAGAGTGACGTCACTACCGACCAATCCCAAGCCAACACAGGTACGAGTTTGAGCACAATCCCGAAGCAAACCTCAAAGCCGAAAACCGTAAGAAACTCTACTCTTTTTGCGAAATCTAGTGAGGTAAAACAAGCATTGTTTACAAAAAGATCTTTCATTGTTCTTATGTTTAAAGAAACTCTTATGAGTTATGCTGACCTTGAGCCGGAGCTCCCGAGCAAAATGATTTCAGTTTTACAGGATTTCGAAGATGTTTTTCCCGATGACAATCCGCACGGTTTACCGCCTGTCCGAGGAATCGAACATCAAATCGATTTTGTGCCTGGGGCTGCTCTTCTGAACCGACCAGCATATAGGACTAATCCCATGGAGACTAAGGAGCTTCAAAGACAGGTCACGGAGCTAATGAAAAAAGGACATATCCGCGAGAGCATGAGTCCTTGTGCGGTGCCGGTTTTGCTCGTTCCAAAGAAGAACGGAACGTGGCGTATGTGCGTCGATTGCCGTGCCATAAATAACATCACTGTAAAGTATCGCCATCCTATTCCTCGTTTAGATGATATGTTAGATGAACTCTATGGGTCTTGCATATTTTCTAAAATTGATCTTAAAAGTGGATATCATCAAATTAGGATGAAAGAGGGGGATGAGTGGAAAACGGCATTTAAAACTAAGCATGGGTTGTATGAATGGTTAGTGATGCCTTTCGGGTTAACTAATGCACCTAGTACATTCATGAGGCTAATGAACCATATCTTGCGATCTTTTATAAGAGTCTTTGTCGTTGTATACTTTGATGATATCCTAGTATATAGCAAGAACATAGACGAGCATGTTACGCATGTTAGGGCCGTTTTGGATGTTCTTAGGAAAGAGAAGCTTTTTGCGAATTTGAAGAAGTGCACCTTTTGCACAGATAACTTGGTTTTTCTAGGTTTTGTTGTAAGTGCCCAGGGAATCAAAGTCGATGAAGAAAAGGTGAAGGCAATACGCGATTGGCCTAGTCCGAAGTCCGTTGGCGAAGTAAGGAGTTTCCATGGACTTGCGGGTTTTTACCGACGATTTATGAAGGATTTCAGTACATTGGCCGCACCTCTAACCGAAGTTATCAAGAAAGACGTTGGATTCAAGTGGGAAGAAGCACAAGAAACCGCATTCCAAGCGTTGAAGGACAAGCTTACCAACACCCCACTTCTCTCTTTACCTAATTTTTCTAAGACATTTGAGATTGAGTGTGATGCCTCTGGTATAGGTATCGGTGCTGTCCTTATGCAGGAGAAGAGACCAATCGCTTACTTTAGCGAAAAACTCGGAGGATCAACGTTGAATTACCCGACGTACGATAAGGAGCTTTACGCTTTGGTCCGAGCTTTGCAAATGTGGCAACACTATCTCTGGCCTAAAGAGTTCGTGATCCACACTGATCATGAGTCTCTTAAGCATCTCAAAGGACAACAAAAGCTGAACAAACGTCACGCACGGTGGGTCGAGTTCATCGAGACCTTTCCGTATGTCATTCGGTATAAACAAGGTAAGGAAAATGTCGTTGCCGACGCGTTGTCAAGGAGGTATATATGTTCTCATCTCTACTCTTGAGACTAAGTTGCTGGGATTTGAACAAATTAAGGATTTATATGCTAGTGATTCCGATTTTAAAGAAGCTTATCACGCAACCGACAAATTTGCCTTTGGAAATTTTTTTCGAAATGATGGATTTCTTTTCTTTGAAAATCGACTTTGCGTGCCTCACTGTTCTTTGCGAGAGTTGTTTGTTAGGGAATCACATGCAGGAGGACTTATGGGACATTTTGGAGTCGCCAAAACGTTGAGTACGTTGCAAGCACATTTCTATTGGCCGTATATGCGAAAAGACGTGGAGAGGATTTGCGGAAGATGTGTCACTTGCAAACAAGCCAAGTCTAAGAAGGCTGAGCTCGTGAAACAGATGCATGAACAAGCACGGTTGAACATCGAGAAGAGGACCAAACAATACCGTAAGCAAGCTAACAAAGGCCGGCGTGAACAAATTTTCGAACCGGGAGATCTTGTTTGGGTTCATTTGCGGAAAGAACGTTTTCCGGATGAACGGAAGTCTAAGCTCATGCCAAGGACGGATGGTCCATTCCGTGTGATCAAACGGATCAACAACAATGCCTACGTCATCGATTTGCAAGGTAAGTACGCTATTAGTTCGAGTTTCAATGTTTCTGACTTGATCCCTTTTGTTGCAGATAGTCCAGATTTGAGGACAAATCCTTTTGAAGAGGAGGGGCATGATATGATCCTAGACGGCTCAACGGAGGTTAATCACTTAGCCGGGGGAAAGCTTGCCGAGGGGGAACTTACCGCGGAAACATTTGCCGAGGAAGCTTTGCATGTTCCGGAAGGACCTATGACGAGAGCTAAGGCGAGGAAGCTCGAGGAAGCACTAGGAGGACTCATTCACCGAGTACAAGACCGTTCACTACATTTGGGTGCTAAGGAAGAGGTGTTTCAAACCGCATTGGTTTTGATTCAAGCCCAAGTGTGCTCTTTTCCTTAGTTACGGTTTTTACCCATTGGGTTTTACGTAACAATATTTTTAACGAGGCCTTGTCACCTCTTCCCCAAGCCAAAATCCAGCCCATTATCATTTCACATTGTCGACCAAGAAGATCAAGGGTCATTTCGCCATTCAAAATCAAAGTCCAAGTCAAACCTTCTTTTATTTCTTTTGTCATTCTCGATTTTTTATTCCTTGTATTTTCGAGATGGGCTTTTGTCCCTTGAACTCCCCTTTGTCTTTTTAAACTTTTGAGATCATTGTTGATCTTAACAATTAAGCAATAATATTTTATTTTCTCTAGGTTTTCGAAATTGGTTTATCAAAGAGATTTTCATCTCTCTTTGTGGGCAACCATTCTACCAATCGTCGTGTCGAGAGCGTCAATAGCGAGCTGAGTGTTGGAAGGATTTTCGGGTGGATTCCCACGCCTTCGAGCCTGCTCCACGTTCTCGGGGTTATGATTCCATCGCCTTGAATTTTCGATTCAAGGATTATCCATCATTACCGCTCCTTTTGAGAGATCACGTGGACAAGTGTGTATTAATTTCTTTTGCTTTTCTTTGTTATGATTTGGTTGTTACGCTAGTTTCCATAATCAGAGTAGATTGTGATCTTTTGTATTCGTGATTATTGATTTTTTTTAATGTGTAAGTCGCTAAAATTACAGGACTAAAAAATTTATTATCAAAAAAGGAAAAAAAAAACTTTTAAGACATTATTCGATTAAAAGGAATATATTATTTTAAACTTTCTTTTTCTTTATTCGGGTCAAATACTACATTGATTATTAAAATATTTAGCATAATCTAAATTCAAAAATTCAAAATACCTAATATTATTTTTGTAACAAAATAATAATAAAAATTTTAATTATTTTTGTAATATGTAATTTATAATAATTGATTTTATTTATAATTTAAAATATTTAATTTATTTTTTTGCATAGTCTGAATTTTTCTAATTACGAATTAAAATTAATATATATATATATATAATCGAATTAATTAATTAAACTACTTTTCAATTGAATCAAATATAATTAATTTTTTTAATTTAACCAAAAATATCTGTTTGGCAACTGTTAGCTTCGAGAGAAACGAAGAGAGAAATGAAGAAGATGAAGATTGTAAAAGAGTTTGTTATTGACTGATTCTTTGTAATTGAGTAAGGATGACCAGGTTGTTAGTTCAGTGATACGAAGATAGGCAACTCTCAAAGTTAATATTTCTGTTACAAAAGTTTCTACTCTTGTAGAGATTATTACATTGGTTTACTCTAAACCGGAGATTACAATTCACATTATCTCATATTCCCCCTCAAGATGAGCCAAATATTGAAATTAAGCTCACCAATGAGACTCTGGAACAGAGTAGGGTATAATGGTTTAGTCAAAACATCTGCAATCTGATGATGAGTCCTGACGTGCAAAGTTTTGAGCAAACCACTTTCAATCCGTTCCCTTGTAGTGTGACAATCATTCTCCACGTGCTTTGTCCACTATGAAAAACAGAGTTGTTAGCAATTTGGATTGCAGCAGTTGAGTCACAGAACAAAGGTACGGGATTATGTTGAGGAACCTGCAGTTCTGTAAGCAATTTCACCAACCAAGCAATCTCACAGCTGGCTAAAGCCATAGCTCTATATTCAGACTCTGCATAAGATCGAGATACAACATCCTATTTCTTAGATTTCCACGAGAGTAATGATTCTCCAAGAAACATACAATAACCTGTTGTAGATCGTCTTGTATCAGGACATGAAGCCCAATCTGCATCACATAAAGCTTTAAGTTGCAGATCGCATTTGGCCGGATAGAAAAGTCCTAAACCAATTGTACCCTTAATATAATGAACCACTTTATGAGCTACATTGAGATGTGAACGATTTGGTGTTGATGTGAATTGGCAAAGCTTATTCACTGCATAAGAAAGATCTGGTCTGTTAATTGTTAAATACATCAATTTACCAACCAAACGACGATATTCCTCAGGATTATCCAGCTCTGGTTCATCATTATGTAAGCTGAGTTTTAAGCTCGGCTTCATTGGAATGCTTGATGGTCGACATCCCAGTATACCAGTTTCCTCTAAAAGTTCCAATGCATACTTCCTTTGACAGACTGAAACCCCTTTGTTAGATCTGGCAATTTCAAGACCAAGGAAGTATTTAAGAGCTCCTAAATCTCGGAGTTTAAATGCCTTTGCCGAATCCAGTTTTAGTTGAGTCACAACATCATCATCACTGCTTGCAATAACAATGTCATCGACATAAACTAGCAAGGCAACATAAATGTCTGTAGTATGGCGAATGAACAAAGCATGATCAGAATGTGACTTACGAAATCCCAAATATGTCAATGTAGAACTGAACTTCAAGAACCATTGTCTAGATGCCTGTTTGAGTCCATAAAGAGACTTTTGTAACTTCAAGACAGCATTCTCAGGCAATGATTCCCCCTTCCTTGATGAATATCCTGGAGGTAAAGTCATGTAAATTTCCTCATCCAAGTCTCCGTTGAGGAAAGCATTAGAGATATCAAGTTGAAGTAGAACCCAATTCTTGGCAGATGAAACAGCAAGAAGTGTCTTTACTGTTGTCATTTTAGCAATTGGAGAAAAGGTATCTACAAAATCAATCCCCTCCTGTTGTGTGTAGCCCTTAGCTACTAAACGAGCTTTGAACCTTTCCAATGAACCATCAGCATTAAGCTTCACTTTGTAAACCCATTTGCATCCAATTGGTTTCTTGCCTTCGGGTAAAGAACATACAATCCAAGTGTTAGTTGCCTCTAGAGCATCTACTTCAACTCCCATAGCATCACACCATTCCTTAATCTTCTTAGCTTGAGTATAACAACTCGGTTCAGCATAAGTGTCAATAGCACAGACAAAGGCTTGATGATCTATTGATATTCTGGTGAGGTTGATGTATGCATTGATAAGGTATCTAGCATTTGAGATGGTATTGCAGTAATAATCTCTAAGATGTGCAAGAAGCTTACTATGTCTTCTCGAAGATGGATCATTGAGAGAAATGATTGGTAAGACCGAATCTTGTTCTCTTGTTGGATCAGTGTCTTGATATTTCTCTGGATCAGGGTCTTGTGTCATCTCAAGTTCTGGCATCTGTTTTGGCAAGCCAAATAAACCATCCGTATGATCAGTGCTTCTGGTAAAAGGAAACAGATGTTCAAAGAAAACGACATGTCTGGAAATAGTAATCTGATGAGATTCTAAATCCAACAGTTTGTATCATTTGTAACCAGCTGGATATCCCAAAAATGCACAAGCCCGTGACTTGGTTCAAATTTATATCTCTGATTTGTAGAGGTTGACTTGTAGCATAGACATCCAAAGATCTTCAATAGAGAATAATCCGGAGGTTTGGAGTTGAGAAGCTCAAAAGGAGATTTGTTGTTCAACAAAGGAGAAGGCAGCCTGTTAATGAAGAACATTGTTGATAATATGCAGTCAGACCAGTACTCCAAAAGAACATTTGATTGAAACAACAAAGATCTTGCAACATTTAATATATGTTGATGTTTCCTTTCCACAACAGAATTTTGTTCTGGTGTCTCTGGACAAGAGTGGCATGTGATGATACCTTTTTCCTTGGATAGATCAATGAACTTCAGTTCGGGAGCGTTGTCTGATCTCACAGACTTTACTTTCTTCTGAAACTGAGTCTCTATCATTTGCAAGAATTCTAGCATCACACACAAAGCATCAGACTTTGTCTTCATCATGTAGACCCATGTAGCTCTACTGTGATCATCAACAATCTTCAGGAAGTATCTGTATCCTTCTGTAGAAGACACAGAAAATGGTCCCCATGTATCTATATGAATTAGATCTAAAGGAGCATATGACATTTTGTTGTGAGAGACAAAAGGTAGGCGCTTCTGTTTTGCCAATTGACATGTTTCACATTGAATAGAATCTTCTTTATTTCTTTTCTGTAAACCAAGAAAATTATTGAGAAGATTAATCTTAGAGTAAGAAGGATGACCTAGTCTACTGTGCCATAAGGAAACATCAGCAACAACAAAAGAACAAAAGGAATGATTGACATTTATAGGTGAATTTAGAAGAGAGGTAGTGTCCAGCACATAGAGTCTTGCAATCTGTTTACCCTGTCCAATCGTCAACTCCTTGGTAAGATCCGGTATTACACAAGAATCTTCATCAAAATAAACTCTGGATTTCAAATCTCTGGTCAGTTGACTGATACTGAGGAGATTAAGTCGAAAATCAGGAATGAACATCACATTGTTGATAATAATGTGTTCATTGAGTTTAATACTTCCAACGCCTGCAATCTTGACATTTATGGATGTAGGAAGTGTAACTGAAGAATCCAAATCAAGGAAAGAGTGGTGAATAATGCTCTATCATGAGAGACATGATGAGTTGCACCACTATCAATAATCCAAGTTTGAGATCTCAGTAAATTCCTAGAAGCTATCAAAATCCCAATAAAACAAAGCGTTGAGAAGGAGAATGAAATACCAGTGGCTGTAGAACCATTATTATCGCTAGTTGAGCAAATTGGTTGAGCATATGGTGTTTGAAGTTGTGTGCTGAAATAAGCAATCACATCTTGAATCTGATTTTTAGACATTCCTCCAACCAAGTTAGCAATATCAGTAGGTCCAATAGATGCATCTTTGTCAGCTAAAGCTAGACTTGCAACTACTGGTTTTGTTGGCTGAGAAGATTTGTCCTTAGAAGGTTGCTTGTGTTTGTATCCAGGTGGATAGCCATGAATCTTGTAGCATTTGTTCACCGAATGACCCAAGTAACCACAATGAGAACACTTGACTTTGTTCTGCCTGGGATTGTTGTATGCAGCATTGATTGATACTTGATCAGAGGTAGGAGCTGAGACATTAAATGCTGAAGCATTAACCGGAGCAAAGCTGAGTTGACTATAATCCTGATCCAAGAGGTTGTAAATCTCTCCAAGGTCTGGAATAGTCTTCTTCATAATGATTTGGCTTCTAACAGTTGCATAAGAATCATTCAAACCAGCAAGAAATTTGATGATCTTAGAATTCTCAGCTCGTTTATCCATTGTCTTGCAACATTTGCAGTTGTGACAAGTACCAATACATTATGCTCCATCTAAATCGTCCCAAAGAGTCTTCAAAGTAGTGTAGTATTCAGAAAGATTCATCGATCCTTGCTGAAGAGACCAGATATGCTGAGTAAGTTGGTAGGAACGTGGAAGATTCGTGATATGAAATCTTACTAGCAAGTCTTTTCAAATCTCAGCAGCATCATTGAATCGAAGAATACTTTTGTAGATCTGTTTCGTAACATAGTTCAATAACCAAGATTTTACCATGCTATTGCAGCGAGACCAAATCCTAAATAGAGGATGCGATTTGTGAGGTCTGGGCAAAGATCCATCAACGAATGCTAATTTGTTCTTCGCATCTAACGCAACAGACATAGCAATGTTCCAGGAAGAATAATTTGTTCCATCTAAAACCTCAGAGATGATTACATTACCCGGATTATCTCCATTCGTCAGATTGTAAGGAGAATAGATGTCCGTGTGATCAAAAGGAGGAGTCGGAACATTCAGGAAATTTGGTGATGGATTCGGGAAATTTGGGGAAGGAAATGATGGATTTGGTGGTGGAATCGGTGTATTTGGGAAAGAATCTTGAGGCGGAGGTGTTGTTTCAGCTTGGGATCTTGTTAGCATCGTACGATGCCGCAATCATTTGACGGAAACCATCGTATTCGCCGGAGAGTTGATCGAAGCTTTTAAAAAATGGAATCGAATATGAACAGTGACAGATCGACGAGTTTAATCGGTGAAAAACTCGAAGAATCGACAGAAATCGACAACAAAACGGAGTAAATGCTCTGATACCATGTTAGCTTCGAGAGAAATGAAGAAGATGAAGATTGTAAAAGAGTTTGTTATTGTGATTAATGTTTCTGTTACAATTGTTTCTACTCTTGTAGAGATTAATAAATTGGTTTACTCTAAACCGGAGATTACAATTCACATTATCTCATAGCAACATAAATAAAATGAAAGGAATAGTAGTTATCCAGTATATGAATATACTAAAATAAAGGTTTTCCCTGTTTGGACACAAAAAGTGTCTCTGTTTTAATAGATTAGGTATATGTCATTGAATATCCATTCATAAACTTGTTCATCATCCTTGGAGAGAGAGCTTTCGTACTGAGGAATGGCAGAGACTAATCCGACATCTCCTCCTTACTTGGACACCGATGAGGATGATGACTATGGTAGGTGTTTTTACAGCAAATGTTTATTTATTTATTTATGATTATCGTTAAGTTTTTCCTCTGTGTAAAACTTGGATATGTGGCTAACTTCAAAACGAGTTTCTTCATACCTTTGTACAAGTGATAGTGCGTGGACAAATGTGACTTAAATGATTCATCTTTGATTTAGAAAATGCATGCATCTAAAAGGAATAGTTGGGGTGAAAACGTAGCAGAGAATTTTTATTTGTTTGTATTGAGGAGTTCAGTTTTGTACAACATCTTACCATGTAGCTCTCCTTCTCTGTTTGGTATTGTGTTGTGTTATACTTTTTATGTGATATTCTTTTCCCTAGGCCTTAAATCCTCTGAATTATTTGGAAAACATAAATGGAAGATCGAAAAATTTTCAGAAATCAACAAAAGTGAGATCCGTAGCAGTGTTTTTGAAGCTGGTGGCTACAAATGGTACATGGCATATATTTTATCTTTCTCATCCTTATTGTTTTGTCTCACAATAAAAACTAAGGATCTGGTTTTAAAGGCTCTGTCTGTTTTGTTACTTTTATCTTCATTGGTGTCAGGTACATTTTAATTTATCCACAAGGATGCGATGTTCTTCGCAATTATCTCTCCTTGTTTCTCTGTGTTGCAAACCATGATAAACTTATTCCAGGTTAGTATTTTTGCCACTGGTCTGCATGGTCCCCTTTCACTCTCTGCATACATGGTCATGTAAGTTCTTTTGCTATCTTGGACACAGGCTGGAGTCATTTCGCTCAGTTTACTATGGCTGTGATGAATAAAGATTCAAAGAAATCAAAGTTTTCAGGTGACTTTTTGAGACTTTAAATTTGCTTGCCTTGTTTTAAATATGCAGACAACTAAACTTCACCTCTTGCAAATACGCTGCATCGGTTTTGGAAGAAAGAGCATGATTGGGGATGGAAAAAGTTTATTGAGTTACCAAAGTTACAGGATGGGTTCCTAGATGATTCTGACTCTCTTACAATCAACGCTCAAGTTCAGGTCATCGGGTAATGGCTAGATTGACTCTATGTAAAGCCATGAGTAAAAAATTTACCGCACTGTCCATTTTGCTATGCTACCATATGTTGTCCAATTCAATACATGCGATAAGATTATAATCTTTCTTTTCTCTGGTTTCACTAATTTATGCGCAATGTGGATAATATCCTTATAATTGGTTCTTGCAGAGAGAGTGTGGACCGAACTTTTCGCTGCTTTAATCGTCAACATAGGACAGAACTTGTTAGGGTGTATATTCGACCAACGTAGAGCAAACATTTCGACGTTTTGTAGAAGAGAAAAGAAGCAAGTTTGAGAGGTTGATAGAGGACAAAGCAAGATGGACAAGGTATTTCACATTGCAACTTGTAATCCTTATAGTGCATTTTGCGATATGTAAGCATTTTTATGGATTATCATTCTTGGTTGCAGCTTCAGTGTTTTCTGGTTAGGGATGAACCAAAACTCTAGGAGTCGGATGTCTAGAGAGAAAATGGACGTAATCCTAAAAGGTGTTGTAAAACATTTTTTCATAGAGAAGGAAGTTACATCCGCTTTGGTGATGGATTCCATGTATAGTGGGCTCAAGGCTCTTGAAGGCCAAACTAAGAACAAGAACGCTAGGCCAAGACTGTTAGATGCAAAGGAATTACGAGCTCCGATTGTAAGTGTGGACAAAGATATGTTCGTATTAGTTGATGATGTTCCGTTACTCCTAGAGAGAGCTTCTCTAGATACATTGCCTCCAAAAGATGAGAAAGATCCTCAAAATCGTAAAAAGGTGAGCTTCATGGGTTGGATATATATCTTTGTGGCTAGAAAGTTATTGAGAGGTTTGTTTATATTCTTCGATGCAAATCTAAGATGGCTGATATATCATGGTTTTTACCCTGTTTAGATCATGATATAAGTCCTTTTATAGAGTCTTTTCTAGTGTTTTGCAGTATTTTAGAGTCTTTCACAGGTCATAGCACGTTTGGAGGATTATTGGAAGTATTGGAGCTTTCTGGAGCAGTTTGGAGCAGAGCTAAAGATCGTGTTGCTGAGTACCTGTTTTCACAGCCAGTATCGATCGATACCCCCTGGTGTCGATCGATACCCATAGCAGCAAGACAGACCCGCGAGTTTTCCTAGATTTGAAGAATTGCAAAAGTGCCCAGAAGACTCTGATAATTACAAGAAGACCCCAAGTCGTGATTTAGGTTATAAATAGGATTTTACAGCCATTGTTTAGGCTATGCTTTATTTTACCAGAGTTTAAGAGAGATTTTGGTGAGAGATACAAGTCTGATTTCCCTTCGTCCGAGATCAGATCTCAAACCT
>PKML01075158.1:790571-820002 GCA_002933935.1 Eutrema yunnanense
CAACTTATTTTCGAAGTTTGGCGGGAAAACTTCAGTATTTGACATTGACGCGTCCTGACATACAATTTGCTGTCAACTATGTGTGCCAAAAGATGCATGCTCCAAGTGTTTCTGATTTCAACCTCTTGAAAAGGATTCTTAGATACATCAAAGGTACAATGACGATGGGCATTCAATTCAGCAAATCTACAGATTGTGTTCTCCGAGCCTACAGTGACTCAGATTGGGCCGGTTGCAAGGTCACCCGACGATCCATTGGAGGTTTCTGTACATTCTTAGGGTCAAACATCATCTCCTGGTCCTCAAAGAAACAACCAACAGTTTCAAAGAGTTCAACGGAGGCAGAGTATCGATCACTCTCTGAAACAGCTGGTGAAATAAAATGGCTATGATCTGTTCTCAAAGAGCTGGGTATTCCACTACATCAGACTCCTGAGCTTCTATGTGACAACCTCTCTGCTGTCATGCTAGCTGCTAATCCTACCTTTCACTCAAGAACAAAGCATTTTGATCTTGATCATCACTACGTGCGGGAAAGAGTAGCACTTGGAGGTCTTGTTGTCAAATACATTCCAGCTTCTCTTCAGATTGCTGACATATTCACTAAGTCTCTGCCCGTTACAGCGTTCACTTCACTCAGAGGCAAACTTGGTGTTGGTGTCCCACCCACAACAAGTTTGAGGAGGGCTATAGAAGCGAAAGTATGGAAGCCCAAATCACCTCAGATTGTGTTCACCGTAATGGGCCAAAGTGAGGATAAAAAGAAGCAGAAGCCCATCACGAATCTGTTGCATCCAAAAGCCAAAAACCTGCAACAATCACCTGCAACAGAACACAACAAGAACAGAGGATGTGGCCCAGCTGCAAAAGACGAGAAGGTGAAAACTGCAAACAGATTTGATATTCTACAGCAAGTGCCAACAAGTTAAATATTAATATCTATTAGAGTATTGTACCTATATTACTCTAAGAGTTGTCTACGACACTCTTCCACCTGCTTCACCTTCTCCACCTTCTCTTATCTTAGTGTTCTATATAATATAATGATGTAACTCATAAAATAATATGACTCATAAAATATAAGATTATCAGTTTCGAAATCTCTTCAATATTAACTGGTCGACACATAACCAATCAGATAATGAAGAAGAAAACATAAGTGTTATATTCTTTAACAACAAAAAAACCTAGAAGTTATAAATTCAGATGAATAGATCTAATGAACTTTAAGCGAAAACTAAAAGAGAAATCTAATCAATCTGAGCCAAATACATTTTGTCTTAGTGTTTCTTATTATTCAACTAGATCTGACTAATCTTACAAACCAAAGACTCAAACCAATACAAAAAGACTTTCAACAACACTAGGCATGCATATCCACAAACAAAAAAATGAAACGCAAGAAAAAAAATCGAGTTCGTGAAATGCAAAAATGAAGCTTAATTACGAGAAAATCAAAATCCATGAAACAATTATGGGAGGTGTTTATTCATAATCAAAGGAAAATACGAAATCCAAGATTTCAACCGAAATTCAAGAATTCAACCTAAATCCGAAATATTATTCTCGAGAAAACAAAAAAAAAATGAAAACAGGAGATGAGCATGAGAAGTACATATATATGTTATGGAGAAGCGGAGATCCAATTCACTCTATCGATCATGATTAAGGTCGATAAGACCCACCAATAATAGCAAACCAAAAGTAATAAGAAAAATCAAAAACCAAAATTATTAATGCATAGATATTAACGATTAGAAATACGTTTTGATTCAGAGAGGAGTTTTACGCTTACATCAGGGAGTTTCTGGGGTCGTCCATATTCACCTCGGAAAGAGTTTTGCTCTCTTTGATTGTAATTTTCTTATGCTTCTAGTTCTATGCATATAGGTTTTTTTTTTTTGGGTGAGAAAGAGGCTGAGAAACTAGGGTTTTCTTTTCGTATGTATTTAAATGCAAATTTTCATGTGTTTCTTTAAAGCAAATTTGGTCGATTAGATTAGATTAGTAATTTTTTCCATCAGATTAGATTTGTTTGTTGAACCAAAAAAAAAAAAAGATTAGATTTGTTTTTAAGTTAACACATCAAAACTTATCTTTTATTCAAACAAAAAATTACTTTTCATCCTGTCTTTTTTGGATAACTTATAAATAGAGTTGACTATAATTAAAATACAAAACAAAGTCATTAAATCAAATTGGATTTTTATTTGCTTCCTTACAATATTAGTGAGTTTACCTAAATTTTTAGGATTGTTCAGGTGAAACTAAAATCTATATTAATGTATACATGTTTTTAAATCTTTAAGTTCGTTTAATTTATTATTTTCTTTTTTTCGAAGGTAAACTATATACTTTACTTCTCGATACTTATATTCTTGTCGATAATTAATGTATAATTGTTATGTTGTATCTTTATTTTTGTTAACAAATCGAGACACAAATATACAAACAAGAATATACAATTATGAGCTGGAGATTATGTGGAGATTAAAAAAGCTGCAATATTTATAGAAACGAAAGTATGGAAGCCCAAATCACCTCAGATTGTGTTCACCGTAATGGGCCAAAGTGAGGATAAAAAGAAGCAGAAGCCCATCACGAATCTGTTGCATCCAAAAGCCAAAAACCTGCAACAATCACCTGCAACAGAACACAACAAGAACAGAGGATGTGGCCCAGCTGCAAAAGACGAGAAGGTGAAAACTGCAAACAGATTTGATATTCTACAGCAATTGCCAACAAGTTAAATATTAATATCTATTAGAGTATTGTACCTATATTACTCTAAGNCACATATTAGTCTAGCTATTTTGTTTCATTGTTATGCTGCAAATCGTTTCTTGGATATGGGGCGTGAGCAAGGTAATTTTGTCAAATTGTATGCTTTGGTGCTGTGCACAATCTGGTTTTTTGTGGAGGATAGAGTCTTTTTATTTGACCTTAATTGATAAACCAACAGCTCTAACTTTAATCTGATTTATATTTAACTGTAAGACATACATATTGTTCATATATGCAAACCTTGATGATTTTTGGTTGTTTCTAATTTGATTATAGAATTGTTTTAACCATTTTGATTACTGACTAGTGACTGCAAATATTGTTTTCCCAGGTTTTCAGATACAAACCATATTGACAGTACGAACTCGGAATTGGTCCTGCTAGTAGCTTGATAGAGTCCATATATACTATGAACTTTGCTGGTTATTTTGCTAAGTTAGTTGCATCAGGTTTCTCAACTATTTGAACAAACACATCATACATGCTTTTGACAAGGTATCCTAGAATTTCTTTGAATAGTTATTCAATAGTTGTATTTCGGTGTATTTGTATCAGCCCATGATCATTGTGTGCATTTGTTATCTACTCTCTGAAACAAAATCTTAATCTTTGTCTCTTTTTTGTTTTTGTTCAGTTGATATAAATTAAGCTTCCATGAGATGATTCCATAATCAATTAAAAAAAAGAGAAGGTTCCATAATAAGCTTCCATGGGCAACGTGGTGATGGTGACTGGAGAAAGAAACATAGGGCCTTTTGGTTTTGTATTTTGTATTTTGGAACTAAATCATTAAAATCTGAGTTGGGCATAGTGATGATTCCACCCTTTGGTTTTTTTGCTCCATTGAGTTGGATATGCTTAGACTCTGTTTGATTCGGAAGGTTCTCCATTGTTTCAATTAAATTGGTGGATTTAACACTATAATCTGGTGGATTTAATACTATACACGTTGTTTGTGTTTGTTTAGTCTCGGACTGCTTTTCCTTTTCTTAGTTCCTTGATTAGCGTTGCTCTCTCCTGAACATTTATTAAATTGACGAACATAAACTAGGCTTGAATACACCAAATTTTCATTGTAGATATAAGCGCAAGTCATTCATTTTTATTTAAAAAAGGACTTCGCCTTTCACAAGGCAGTTGAAGATTCTCTACGTTATCATGTTAATTGCAATGCCCTATGTTTTAGTTCCATAAGTGAAAGCAGCTGCCTTAGGCATTTTGGAACATAAGGCAGTTGAAGGTGTCTTCCATAAGTGAAAGCAGCTGAAGATTCTCTACGTAATATGGTTTCAAATGCCTTGATTAGCAATGCCACTTTCTTCTTCCTTGCTAGAGCAAGTTTTCTGACGGTATGCTGCAGAGGATAATCAATCACCCACTCTTCTGTGTTTTTCCTCTCATCCATGTCCTGAAGCAGATTTCACTATGAGTTAACAAGTTAACAAAGAGCATTAATGGGTTGGTGTTACTAGCAACAGAACCTACAAATGCTCAGATACATAAAATTCCAAGTTAACAAAGAGCAAAGGGTTGGTGTTACTAGCAACAGAACCTACAAATGCCTAACTCTACAATCTTTTACAATCTTTGAAGAAGACTTCACCCGAAGTCTGCATAAATGTGCTAAAATCCTAATCAAACAAGAAAATTGAGTCTCTCATAATTATAACACAAACACATCAAACTCATACAAGAACAAAAACAATAATTAACACACATGTAAGAACAAGAAAATCTATTAAAAAAACATTATAAATATGCTATAAATGCATTTTTAACAAAATACCACACAGACTTCACCCGAAGTCTGCCCCGTATTAAGAAGCAGACTTCACCCGAAGTCTGCATAAACGTGCTAAATGCCTAATCAAACAAAAAAAATTGATTCTCCCATAATTATCAAGTTAAAAACACGTTAAACTCATACAGAAGCAAAAACAATAGCTAACCCACATATCAAAACAAACAAAAAAACAAAAAAAAATCATTATAATATGCTATAAATGCATTTTTAACATAACTATATAACACAGAGACTTCTGCTGAAGTTTTACGGATCATCCTTCGTATGCAGGCTGCGGGTGAAGTCTGACAAAAAAAACAAGTTATTTTTGCATTTGACCAAAACGTTGACTTTAGAAGAGTAGACGTGAAGTTGCAAAAAAGAGGTTAATTTTCATTTGACCAGAGTTTGACTTTTCTAGAGTATACTTTGGGTGAATTCTGAAACTTTACAGACTTCAACCGAAGTCTACTCTGAAAACCGAGAAGTTAGTTTTTCAATTGACCGAGTTTGACTTTAGTAAAGTAGATTTCGGCTTGTGATGTTTCAGACTTCACCCGATGCCTGCTCAGAAACCGGGATGTTAGTTTTGTGTTTGACCAAAATCTCGAATTAAATTAATTGCAGACTTCGCATGAAGTCTACTGAATTTTTCGAATTAATTCAGACTTCACCCGAAGTCTACGCTTTAAATGTTTTTCTTGGTCAATGTTTGAAATTTTGGTCAAACGCAAAACTAATCTCCATAAAAAGTCAAATTTTTGAGTATAAGGTATTATAACATGCTATTTAATAGCACATACCACAATTAAAGCGCTATGTCATCTTGAACGCATAAAAATTATTAAGTGCCTGCCTCGGAAAAAAAATTAAAATAAGGTAAAACCTAATCTAGCTACCTCACTCTTCCCTCACAGAAACACACCTCTCGTCTTTCTCACTCTCGAATTTCTTAATCTCACTCTCCTTCTCGAATTCTCCTCTTATTCGCAACTCTCATGTTCTAACAGCTGCTGAGGAATTGAACCAATATTCTCGTTTTCGTTGCTATAGGAGTTCTCGTCAATTGCTCAAGAACGAAATTGACATTGGAAGGTTAGATATTGTTTGGGTAATCGATACTCATATCGATTTAGGGTTTTGACATGTTTGGTATTGAATCCTTTCGATTAATTTGCTCTTTCGTAAGAAGATTTCGGTGTTTGATTTGATTAAATGTATAGTGTAACTCAGAAGCAAAATGTTGGATTTTACGTGATCATATGGGATTTCCAAAATGTTGGGGTTCTACAAATTTAGGTTCCGCAACTTCGAGTCTGGAAGCAGAAGGAAAAGCATTACTATCAGCTATGCAAAATGTTTGGAGCAGGGGTTTATATAACGTACAGTTTGAAGGAGATAGCCAGGTGCTTGTTGAGTTATTAATGGGATTAAAAGTCGATATTTCTATGGCAAATTTGATCGAAGATATTAAAATGTGGAAAGATAAATTTCATTTCTCAATCTTCCTCAACGTAAAGAGGGATTCGAATGAGGCCGCACATATATTAGCTCGTATAGGGCCATATAATAACATTTACTTCTCAGGATGTGTTTATCCACCTTCTTGGTTAACAAAAACTTTGTATAATGACTTTGTTACGTCAAATTAACAAAGGAATGTTTTGTCGAAAAAAAAAAAAAACTCAGAAGTAGTACACTAAAGGTTCTTCGTCTAAGGACTGTCCAACATTTGGTTGCGGGTTACTTGTTTGACCTTTATTTGGGCAGACTTTTTTTAAATGTCTTTCAACTCCACAAATCCAGCAAGATCTTTTGTTTTTAACCTTTAATTTGTCTTTGTCTTGCTGCTTACCTTTAGTGCTAGTTTTTTTGTCAGTTTGTGATCTATACTGAACATACAATCCCTCATTGCTTGACTTTGACAAGTAAGTACTCTTCTGCTTCATCTCTATCTCTAAAGAATAGGCTGCGGTAGTAATCTCCTTTAGAGTTATCGTTTTCATGCCTCCTCTATACTTAAGAGTATGCACAAGTTGAGCAAATTGAGAAGGCAAGCCATTTAGGAGAATGACGGCTTAATCTTCATCACTCAACTCTACATCTAGACTTGCCAAATCTGAGACCAGCTTGTTAAAGACGTCCAGATTCTTGTCTAGAGTTTTACATTCTTCCATTTTGAACTATAGAACCTTTGTTTGAGATAAAATCTATTTGGTAAGGACTTATCTTGGTACTGAGATTCAAGAGAATCCCACATGGATTATGCAATTTTGTGCTTCAACCCAACCTTCCTCAGCACCATATCAGTTAGACTCCTACTCAACGGATTTCTGACTCTTTGATTCGTTGCAACCTTTTAGTGTCTACTTTTATCTCTTCATCAATCCCCTTACCTTTTGGGTCTGGTGTAGATGTTCATGTTTCCCCATCAACTTTCAACACTGAATCGACCATATGATCTTAAGCTGAGCCAAAACTTTAGCTATATATGCTTCCAAATGGTATAGTCTCCTTCCCCATCAAACTTCTCTACTTCTCATCTGCCCTGAATGGGCTCAACCATCCAGTTTTAACAGATATGATCCCAGGTAACAAGAACATAATACCCACAAAAACCTTTCACGCAGAATAAAACCCAAACAAAACTAAAAAAGCCCAGATATCAAGTAGACTTACAATCCGAAAAGACAATCCAATAAATCCAAACAAATATCAGAAGGAACACATCCTGACTCAAAAAATCTATATTATTTTTGAACCAAATCGATTTCCTAGTCTACTAGACTTTCAAACAAATCTAATATAGATTTTTTACTATAAATGTCAATTTTTTTTTATCTTGGGTTTTTAATTTAGCAATTAAGAAATATAAATTACTAGACTGTTTTGTGATAATAAAAAAAAATTAACAAAAATAACTTACATTTGTAGACTCAGTATTTTCATGGATCTGCGTTTTGGACATCTTTGGCATAGATTCCGAACTTTTGTCAGATCCGGATCCATATTCGTCCTTAAACAGTATAAAAATGAAAATATGGTTTTCGCTCAAAAAATGAAACAATATATCAAAAGAACAAAAAAGAAAACAACACAAAACCAAATCGCTTACCTTTTTAGACTTTTTACTTCCAAAATACTTCTCCGACGTAGATTTGGCACGGTTGTCTGACCCGGATCGGTCCTTAAAGAGAAAGAAAAAAAATATGGTTATTGTAAAAAAAAAAGTGAAACATGATAACAAAATAACATAAGAAAATAACACAAAACCAAAACGTACTCTCTGGGTTTTGTGTTATTTTCTTATGTTCTTTTGCTATCATGTTTCACCTTTTTTTACAATAAGAAAACTCTCTGCCTTCCTTGCAAGAAACATCCATTGAGTTCCAACGCCTTCTCATTGCCTTGGCCATTTTCAAGATCAATGAAAGCAAATCTGTAACAAAAAAAAAAAAATGAAAGACAATCTTCAGTTTACTACATTTATATTGATCGAGAGTTGTCACAAAATTGGAGGAAGAAGCCACAAACCCTAAGGGACAACGGGTTTCACACTCAATGGGAACAAAAACCCTTGAGACGTCTCCACATGAACTGAAAATATTCAAATCCCTTAACTAAAATGGTGAGATCATTGTTTCCCAACGCTTCTTTACAATCAAAACAGCATTCCGCATTTTTCTCTGGAGTTTCTTTCTCCTGTAGACAAAAACAAGGTTCCCCAGAATCTAACCTCAGATTTCTCTTTGAGTCTTTAATTATATAAAAAAAAAAATTCAGTTATTTTTCATTAATTATACTTTAGTTAAATGATGTGTTTAATTTATTAAACTATATTCATTAGGTTGATGTAATAAAGTTGAGATAAAATAAAAGAACTTTATCACTTTATAATTTATAATTATTTTTAGAAATTAATTGAAACAGAAAATCATAACTAATATGGAATTAATCACTTACTTTCAAAATATACACAATTTTGTTGTTGTCCCATTTCAATTTTTTTAAGGCAACCAATTTAAAGCCCAAAAAATAAGCAGAAAGTTCAATAAGAAGTCCAATACAAATAACAACCACATGATTGCTTATTATTCTCCAACAATATCATTCATTATTGATATAAGATAACTATTTGAAATAATATCCTCCAAATAAAATGTTTTGCCTCTCATGATAATTTTTTTCTCCTCTTCATAAATGTCACCTGTCTCTCGTTCAGTGATGTACAAGTAAGCAAACCTGGGAAATAAAAAAATGAGTTAGATCAAATAAATAAGAAATAAAAAAATAAAAAGTTAAATAAAAACATACCCATTTAAAAAACCAGTTTCGTTCTCTGGCATAAATATTATTATATTTTTTCCAAATTTTTTAAGATGCTTCCTTAATTGTTGCTTAAGCTCCTGTTTTTCTGATGGAATGATATCCAATCCAGAAAGACAATAGAGTCTTAAGCTGCAATCACAATTCACATTTATAATTACATAAATACTAAAATCAAAACTGTAAAAGCATGATAAACTACCTGCCAAATGTTCTTCTAAAGACAAGTTTAACATGTTTTTCTGTATTTTGTCCATTGAGCTCAAAAGCTTTCTTCAAATCTTCGGGAGACTGGCAATATCGGTAACATCCACCAACTCTTTAGCTTCGTTGACATTTCGGAAAAAGTTAAGATTGACACCAAATATACATCGTTTTTTAAAAAACATTTTACTTCTGCAAAAAAAAATTTAACCAAAGAGTTATGAACCAAGTAAACCAACTTTTATTAGGTTAAGTTGAGGGATACTTATAAATCATATGTACAAACATTCTTGGGGAGTTTAACTATACAGAGCCTTTTTTGCTGAAAACGAATAAACAGAAAACAATTGATAGTAATAAAAAATTTAAACAATAAAACAACAAGGTAAACAAAACTTTTTTTTTTGGACGAACTGGAACTTCAATTACTCAAACTGAAATTGCTGAAACAGCATACAAAGAGTTTTTTTGCCAAAAAATCAGCAATTACATTAAATAATCTAGGGATAAACTTGAAAGATATGGCATCAAAACCACTGGCGAGGAGGTTGATATTCTCTAAAATACCATGGAGTTCAGATACACTAGAGCCTAAGTTAATAGCTCCAACCAAGGTTAAGGAATCGGTTTCGACCGAGATGTTCCTTATTTCTTTAGCAGCTGCTAGGGAGAGAGCTGCACGGATCGCCAAACCTTCTGCCACCAAGGGGGAGTTGACAAACTCCGTGGCTTGAGAAAAGGTGCTAAGAGACTTAAGATTCTGGTTCAGGAGAGTCCAGCCAAGTCCCGCTCTCCTCTGGTCTTTACTCCAAGCTGCATCCGTTTGACAAATAAAATCAGAGAGGGGATTCGTAGAGTGTGAAGACACCACAGGCGACAGAGCCTTGAGTTTATTCAACTGTCCCTCTTGCCATTCTCTGGCATCCCGGATCGCCTTGTTCACAATTTCTAGAACCGAGAAAGCCTTGTCACTAAAGACAAAGCTGTTCCTTACTGTCCAAATATTCCAAGCGATCCAAGGGATAAGAGGCCCTGAAACTAAACCCAAGGGGGCAAACATCCAGCATTTTTAACTTCTTTCCACATCTGCTCAAAGCTAGCCTGATGGTGGTACTCAATCTCATAAGAGAATGGGGCCTTTTCCCAGACATTCCTTGCAAACTCACAATGGAAGAGCAGGTGAGCAACATATTCTAGGCCTCCACACCGAAGGCAAGATAGAATAATATATGGGATTCTCTCTGCCAATCGTTCTCCAACGGGAAGAGCTCCACTTGTTGCACGCCAAATAAAGGTCTTGATCTTTGATGCGGTGGGGAGATCCCAATATCAGATTTCCAATTCAGTGAGCTATAGTTCAGTTTCGGGCTTAGATCCTCTTGAGCTGCAAAATATCCCGACTTCGTGGAATACACACCACACTTTTCTTTTAACCAGATCAGCTTATCCTCTACGTCAAAAAGGCTTGGCTTTATGGCCATGATCTCAGATTCCAAAAGTGGGAGATATTGCTGGATTTTCTATCTATCTCAGCTCTTGGTTGATTCATCACTGATCTCTGCCACTCGCATCTCCACATCATTTTCTTTGCAGGGACCATAATGAGACAGTTGTGTGGTAGATGAGAGCCAGCAATCACTCCAAACTTTGACTGATTTCCCGTTTCCTATCACCCATCTCAGGTTCTTTTTAAGCAGGTCCCTGCCTATTAGGATGCTTCTCCATCCATGAGACGATGAGGCAAGGCACACACATTCTAGAAAATCAGATTTAGGGCAGTACTTGCCTAAGAGGATTCGAGCCAAGAGGCTATTGGGATTGTTCAGGATTCTCCAGCTTAGCTTGGCAAGGAGAGCATCATTGAAACAAGATATGTCACGAAAGCCCAAACCCCCATTGTTCTTGTGCTGAGCCAGTTTTTCCCATGAGATTCAGCACAATTTCTTCTTGTCCACTTTTGTGTCCCACTAGAAACGGGTTAAGGCATATTGTATTCTCTTACAAAAAGAGCCCGGGAGCTTGAAGCACGACATTGCATAAGTTGGCATAGAGGCGAGTACACTTTTCAAGAGAACCAGTTTCCCAGCCCCTGAAAGAAATCTTGAGGACCAACTAATGGCCTTTTGCCGGATCTTGTCGACAATGCCAGTAAAAGGTCTTTCTTCCGTTTACTGAAGTGCTCAGGCAGCCCTAAATACTTGCCAACTCCTCTTTCTTTGCCAATTTTTAAAGCATCTTTGACCCTTTCTCTTATATCAAGAGGCGTCAGCCTGGAAAAGCTGATAGACGACTTATCCAAATTGATAGATTGCTCTGAGGCTGCTTCATACTTCTTGAGGATGTTGATTAGGGTTGCAGTATTCTCAACACTAGTGTTGCAAAAAACATTGTATCATCTGCAAATAACAGATGATTGAGTCTCGGGCTTCCTCTAGCCACTCTCAACTCGATCAAATATCCATTTTCTTGTGCCTTAGAGCAGAGGCCTGACAAAACTTCACTACACAGAATGAAGATGTAAGGGGAAAGGGGGTCTTCATGTCGAATACCTCTTGATGGTTTCACGAAACCTTTTGGGCCCTCGTTTATCAGAAAGGAGTAGGAAACTATGCTCACACACTGCAAGATCCAGTTGATCCATCTCTGATGGAAATCAAACCGAGAAAGGACTAACCTGATGAAATCCCACTCGAGCCAATCATAAACCTTGCTCATGTTGGTCTTCACAGCCATTGAACAATATTTCTTCGCATCGGATATTTTGAGGTAGTGGAGCATCTCATGAGTGATGAGTACATTATCCGCAATGGCTCTACCAGGGATGAACGCTGATTGATTTTCTGAGATTAACCCAGACAACACCGATTGAAGACGTCTTGACAACAGTTTGGAAATGATTTTGTAGTAGTCGTTGCAGAGCGCTATCGGTCTGTAGTCTGACATCTTCTTTGGTCCTTGTCCTTTGGGGATCAGTCTGATGAAATTTTCATTGCTAGCACGAGGGAGCTCACCATGGAGAAGAAATCATGGATTTCGGATACAATTTCAGGACCCACCGTGTACCAATTAGAATGGAAGAAGCTTGCTGAGAATCCATCGGGCCCAGGCGCCTTGTCGGCATGATTGGAGAAAACCGAAAGTCTTATTTCTTCCGCCGTCGGTTCGGCTGTCAATCGTCGATTTGTCTCCTCATAGATTTTAGAGCTTATCGCCTCCTTGACAATTTGGCTTCTGTTGCTATCCTCTGACGAGAAAAGCTTTTGAAAATAGGAAACAACCACCTCAACAATCTGGTTTTCTTCGAATTTCGGGACTCCTTCGCCATCTTCAATGACAGAGAAACTGTTGATAGCTTTCTGACCCTTGGCGATGGCATGGAAATACCCCGTATTGCGATCACCGAGACTTAGCCACATGATGCGGCTACGCTGCTTCCAGAATTCCTCTTCCGCTTGGTAAGCTTTTCTGAGCTCATCATTCAGCTTGGTGATGAGGTTACCATCGGTTGTTGGAGCAGTCATCGCATCTTAGAGTTTAAACTTTCCTTCTATAATTTGCCTTTGGCTATTGATGAAATGGGCTTTGTTCCAGTCGATGAGAGCCCATTTACACTTGGTTAATCTATGGGTAACCGTGCAAGCTAGGCCTCTGGCCCAAGAGTTTTTCATGATCTCCTTCACCTCGTCGTTATGGCGGAGTCTTCGGTCATATCGAAAGATCCCTTTCGACTTCTTCCTAGATGTATCAAAATGAGAGATAATCGACCGGTGATCGGAGCCCTCGAACCGAAGATATTCACTCCTTGCTCCCGGAAAGATTTCGCCCAATCGCTATAAGCCAGTGCTCTGTCTAGACGACAATGCACCAGATGATCATGCCTAGTCCCTCTCCAAGATAGAAAATCACCCGAGTACCGCAGATCATAAAGATCTCCTTCCGACAAGAAGGATCTGAAATCTATGAAGATGCCTTCCGCTCGGACCGATCCTCCGTTCTTTTCTGAGTTGTCAATTATGTCATTGAAATCTCCCGTGAGGAACCAAGGAGCCTCTCTAGTCGAGGCAAGCTGGATAACCGGTCCCATATTGCTTTCCTTTTTTGTCTATACGGGTCGCCATAAACCAGGGTAATGAAGATGAGCTTTCCTTCATAGAGTAGCTTCGTATCGATGAAGTTATCACACGGCGATAGAATTTGCAAGTCTAAATCACGCTTCCAGAAGAGAGCTAAACCGCATCCTCCTCTGCCGTGTGGGGGGGGGAACAAGATGATGGTGACCATAATTCATCCAAAGCAGTTTCCAGAGAACAAAATCCTCCTCGTTTTTTGTCTCCGAAAGGAATAGGATCTCCAGAAATAAAGCAAGCCTGATTTCGGGGATCCGTTTGACTGCCAAGGGGTTCCCCAGCCCTTGGCAGTTCCAGCTCGCAATCTTTAAGGAAGATGATTTGATGGAATAAGAAAATCCATCGCTTTCTTCCTCATCTCCGGGATAATTTTTACTTGCGGAGGACAACTATCCTGATCGGTCACCTCACATAGAGGATTTACTGTGCTTGGTCTTCCCTCATCTGCTAGGCCTGGAGTCACCCCAGCTCGAGGGTTATTTTCAACAATAAGTTTCCTGCGAGGTGAGTTTTTTGTTAGCCGAGATTTTCTCGTTTTAGAACTTGTGCCTGGTAACATCTTTGGGCTAACTTGTGGATTTTTCTTTCCAGGTGGTCTTCCTGGTTTACGCTTTGGTGGGGCACCATCAGCTGCTCTACTTATAGCACCAAGAGATACAAGGGTCTCTGGATTTACTGGACCAAGTCTTAGAGAAACTGGGATACGCTCCTGAGGGTAGGGATTTCCTCCTGGACCAGAGGTTGAGATTGTAAGGCAGCTTGGACCATTTGCACAGCTGTTTCTTCCAACTGGCCTGACTCCTCTGCCTGTCGGTATCGTTCCTTTCTTGCAGCGCTTTCCGTCGGGTCATCACAACTGGTGTAACATTGCATAACCTCCCTCAATTCCCCAATAGCCTCATTGACAGCCTCGGGATGCATAATTGGAGGTGGGGTGACATGATTTGTGCAAAGGTCAGTCCTTGACCTACTTGTTCTAGATGTTTCCACTCTTTCCCAGCGGGAATTGTATGAAGATGAACTCTCTCTGAATCTTGCTCTTTCTGCTTTCCCAGGTCTCAAGGATGAGTCGGGAGTTCTTCGGTCTCCACCAGAAGGAAGCTCATGGCTCCGAGAGAAAGCTGGGGTTTTACTGGAAACATTGCTAGCATCATGGTAGGTTTTTTATGCCTCGAAGATTCTCCATATTCTTTGTAGGCTCTATCCTCAAGAGGATGATAACTTCTTTCATTATGTCCAGAGTGATAGGAGGGGTAAGGAAAGGACTTTCTAGGAGACTCAGGGCCTCTGCTTCCTTTCTTTTTCTCTCTGTCGAGTGCATTACTCTTATGTGAGCCTCTTCAGCTAGACTATGAGGCGTTGATTCATGAGACTTTCCAAGCCGAGGAGCTGGAGGCTCCGGTTCAGAGACAAATTATGAGCATTCTTTGTCTTCATGGTCGAGCATCATACAGAGAGAACAATGCCTTTACAGCCTCTCATAGACTAGAGTGGCTATGACTTCGTCTCCATTTGGGTGTTCCACGATGGAGGTAGTGATAAGGGGGTTTAGACCATTGATGTGAACCCTTATTCTGGCAGATATTGCAGTAATCTCTATGTTTTCACAAAAACCAATGGAGTCACCCAAGCTTTGAATAGTTTCCTGAGTCCATAAATGGACAAGGATGCTCTGGATTTTGATCTAAAAGGGTATTTGATTCATGAGACTTTCCAAGCCGAGGAGCTGGAGGCTCCGGTTCAGAGAAATTTTTTGAGCATTCTTTGTCTTCATGGTCGATCATCATACAGAGAGAACAATACCTTTCCAGCCTCTCATAGACTAAAGTGGCTATGACTTCGTCTCCATTTGGGTATTCCATGATGGAGGTAGTGATAAGGGGTTTTAGACCATTGATGTGAACCCTTATTCTGGCAGATATTGCAGTAATCTCTATGTTTTCACAAAATAAATGGAGTCACCCAAGCTTTGAATAGTTTTCTGAGTCCATAAATGGATAGGGATGCTCTGGATTTTGATCCAGAAGGGTATTTGCGATGGGAAAGACCTGGATATTGTGGGCTCCCATCTTTGCAAAATGATCATCCATTTAGCAAAGTGGTAAGGTCTATTGGCAAGCACCAGTTATAGGTCCTCTTCATTTGCAAACTGGAATTGAAACTGTCCTTGTCCCAGGTCCGCACCTATAGGGCGTACATAAGTTTTCCACCGGTCGGTAAAGAAGGGGATGACAGACCATATTTTTTGGTATTTTCGGTGAGTGACTCTCCCCACTAGGGTGAGGGAGTGCTTTAGCATGAGGGCTGAGTTGTCAGAGTTTTGGACTTTCACCCGTACAAATCTTGGGGGTTTATTGGAGGTGGCAATGGCCTTGCCTTTGTCGTGGTACGAGAGCCTGTGGGACATTTTGTAGGGTCAGCAGAAATTTGGGTTTAGGGTCCCAAACTGCAGAGATTTCACTAGAGAGTGAGAGATTTTCACTGAAGTGTGAGAGAAGTTCACTAGAGCGTGAGAAGGTTTCACAAATCTTGAGAGGGTGTATTTGAAGTGGAGTCAAATAGAGGAATCTCAGAGTGGTTTCAGGATTCAGAGGACCTTCCTTCATCAGCGAGAGAGAGACGCCAGCCATATCTCAAGCATCCATGACAAAAAGCCATGTTCTTCTGGAAACGGGGAGCTAGAGGGATGGGTGAAGGAGACTTGCCGGCGGCCGAAAAGACCCTTCGACTTGGAGTCGGTGGTGAACCTGGGAAGAGAAACCAAAAACCGGTACAGAAAGTTAAGAAATTTCCCAAAATAGTAAAAACCAGGTGGTTGAGATTCACAAAAGGAAACAAAACCAGGTGGTTGAGATTCAAAAAAGGAAACAAAGCCAGGTGGTTGAGGACCAAAACGGGGAGCGGCACCACCTAGGGAGATGTGCCTGAGAGAAAATTTGGCTCGCCGACTATATATATTCTCATCTGCTGACTAAGGTAAACTAAACTAACACTGGCAAATTCGTTGAATAACTCGCAAAACTGGTTATCGTTATCTGAGATGCAGAATTCCCGAGTGTAAACGCCAATCTCTTTAGCAGGTGTAGGATTCATCTATAAAGCAAAAAAAACATTTGAATTTAAAAAAAACAAACAAAAATTCATAACTATAGATTACTTTAGGAAATCGCAATTTTAAGAATATACATACCTCGAAACCATGTTTTTTATATCCTCTTTGGTCCATAAAGGATCATCTAAATCTGGGGCCACCAGAAAATCATTTACATTTTTTGAAGCTTTGCACATTTCTTCAAAAATGTCCTAAACACAAAGGTAATAAAATAGAAGTAATTTTTTTTTAAAAATGATTAGAAATCAAAAAATATATGTATTTATTTTTATATTGTATTACTATTAATAATTAATAGCATAAGAAAAATAAACTTTTTGTGCTTATATAAAAAAAGTGACCAAATATATATATACAACACTGTCATGGACAACGCTTTAGGTTAAAAGCAAGTGGTCACAGATTTTGCCAGGATGGTTCGAGTAAATTCAAAGCATTGGGAATTGATCTGTTATTATAACTAGGTGAGTACCCGCGCTATGCACGGGTTTGATTGGTATAAGAAAAATAATTTCATTGTTTCTAGACATATCCGCAATCTCAAATAGTGAAGTTGGAGAATTATTTCTAACTTTAAACCTGCTTGAAACTGTATTTTCATGGGCATTTGACATCCCATGGACAACATTACTTATTGTTCTCTCAGATATATAATAATATAAATTTGTGTGGACACTGCAAAATTAAAAAGCATTGTTATAAGTTAAAAATGTACTATTTGGTGTCTTTCTCATTTATTACCAAGGGAAACGGGAGACCATACATCTATGACATCGAATATACTTGAAACTACTACTCTAGAATGTAATAGAATGTTTGCATCCAAGGATCAAGCGTTCCCTACATCAATTTACCCATCTTCTAAGTATTGCATACTCTCGTGTAAAAATATATTTCTTTCTAACGAACCGATCAAGATCCGTGATGACATCACTGTTGATTTAGGTGTTTTTACCACTCAGTCAATTAATAACTAAAACTCACACTACCGTAATCATAACGGTTGTCAATGCAGTACTTTAGGATCGAATCCACAGAGACCATAGTTACACTACAATTCTCACATGATGAAACTAAGCTAAGACAAGATTATATTTGGTTTTGGAAAAAGTAACGAACGCAATTTAAAAGATGTAAATTCAAATAAGGGAAAGCGTTAGGTCAAGGGTTGTTCTTAGAAATCCAGAGATCACGAATCAGACAACTATTCAGGAAATAATTAACACAAGTTTCAAACTCAAACATAAATATTAACCAATCCACTGTCGTGCTCATGGCTACTAAACCTAGCACCTAATCCACTGTCGTGCTCATAGAATTCTAGGTCAGCATTAAGGAGCGGGTTCAATATGTTCAAGAATCGCCTTAGCATCAACTCTCGCAGGCTAAGGACGATTCGCTCGCTTATGTTTTTTCTATGCAACCTAATCCACTCTCGTGCTCATAGGTTAACTATACCCTAATCCACTCTCGTGCTCATAGGGCAAGCTGCACCCTAGTTCATAGACCTAGCGGTTAGCTCAAGCCTAAGCAATAAACACAACAATAAGCGAAAACCACAAAAGATAAATCCATATTTGTGTCTAATTCAATGATTCATGGATCCTTGCATCGGTCGATTCTGCTTCCTTGGATGGTGCTGCATCGGTCGATGCACTCCTTGCATCGACCGATTCTGGCCTCCCTTCACTGTTCCGTGCGTTTATGCCCACGTAACTTCAATTTCTTCCTTAGACGTCTTCTTACCTGAGATAACTAAATAGAGAACTAAAAAACTCTAAAAACGAACTTTGACTCGATAAAGCATTTGAAAGAAATATTAAACATGCGTTAGAAAACGACAAAAACCAAGCATATCAACCGTTCAACTCATCTTTCACAGTCATTGTCTCAAACGCCGATGAATGTCCATGAATAATTTATTACCATTTAAGACTACTGAGAAAATACAACATAAAGATTTTCCTACAACATCAAGATTATCATATCACATCTACTCTCTTTAGCTTAACCATTGATGAGGTTCGTAAGAGTTGAAGATCAAATCTTTATGCTTTTTGTGGAACGGTGGCCACATTGAAACTTAGCCCACGCTCGATCAAATCTTTATGCTTTTTTTGCTAACGTCTCGACTCAAAATCTCATAAAAGCTTTGTGTTAATCTAATCGAAAGTTAAGAGAGTCCTAGACAAATATAATTTATAAAACTTTGTAGCTTAAACATATTTGTGCACCTGTAAGTAAGATTTTAAAAAACACAACATATCAGTTAATATTGTTAACCAAAAGTTTCCAAAGATTATTGATTTAAGGGTTTTATGTAAAAAAAAAACCAAAACTTTTTTTTTTTTTGCAAGGATACCCCTCAGCTGCGTAAAATGCAGGTCAATCCCCTCATCTCCAAAGTCACCCGCAAAATAGTCTACGCCTATATCGATGACATGGCAATCTTTAATTTCTGTGAAAAACACACGGATAATTAAACGTTTCGTTTCATTGGTATAAAAAATTGCAACCACTATTTTATTCTATGTAGTTTTTACAATAAAAAAAAAAATACACACAATTTTCTTTTAATAACATTTTTTGGTTTGACATCATCGATCTCATCGGGTTTTCACCTCCAATACCACTGTGAGGAAAAAAAAAACCATCACTACCCTAACTTAATCTCAATACCACTCTCTCTTTTAATGAGTGTGAAATGACAAATTTGCCCTATCCAAACCCATCCAAATACCCAAACCCAATTTGTCCACCGGTTTGTATTGGGCAAAAGAAAAAAAAAACGGAAAACTCGACGCGGGGAATCCATCCAGCTCCGACGTCGGCGCCGTCGCATCTCCGGCCAGCAGTCATTGCCTCCGTCGCGAGTCCGTCGATCTCCAGCAAAGTTTGTGCTTCTCCGTCGATCTCCATTGATCTCCATTGAGGTCCATTGGGTTTTGGATTGGTAGATTCAATGGATGAGTTTGCACATTGGTGTTTAGCCAATGATTCTGTGTCGATTGAGACTTTAAATTGAGTAGAAATGCATTTTAGAGGTAGAGTCATTGTGGATTGTATGCAGATTGGAACCCGAATAAATTTGTGTTCCCGCGCGAGGAGAACTAGGGACAACTAGGTATCACTGTGAATAATCATTTATTAATTAAAATGGTGGTATAACTGAGGACAACTGCGTAATATTGTGAACAACTAGTGTAAAACTGGGTACAACTATAAGTATATATTGAGTTGTTTGGTGTTGTTTTCGCCGGATAGAATGAGCAACAGCGTCTTCATATATTATAAATGTCAGGGGCGCATTTATAGTATAGTGTTGAAAGAGGAGATAACTTTGGAGAAGGTAGAATGTATGCTATACAAGAAGCATGCGTTAGATGAAAGTAAGGTTAGATTGGAGTTGAGTTACTTTCCTATGGTGGTTGGATGTGAAGAACATTTGAGTATTTCTGATGATGAAGATCTTGCTGGTTATGTAATTACCGTTAGACCTGTTTTGAATGCGGAGGTCATGACTAGACAAGAGTTGCCCTCGCAACAGTCGATAGCGGGGAAAAGCTCGTATGGTATGAACTATGACCATCGAAGTGATGATGAAATAGGACCTAATGCCTTGACGTTGTACGTAGACAACGGACAAGCAAATGAAGAAGAGGAGGTGAGAGAGGATGATGATGATGTATTGGAGGATAACAGTATGGATACATCGGTAGTCAGTTTGTAGCTCCATGGGAAGACGGTTTTGGTGTGAGTGTGCGTCAAGAATTCCGAGATAAGAAGGCGGTTATAGAGTTGGTCCAGAAATTGTCATTTCTTAACTCTTTTGATTATGTTATAAAACACTCTGATAGATCACGGTGGGTGGTTAAATGTTCTATACAAAGATGTAGTTGGGGTCTACGAGCAGCAAGGATTGATAACACGGATATGTTCTCGATTAGAACGTATACGAAGATGCACACATGCAACCGGGCTGATCAGAGTGCAAGCGTTGATAAGAGGAGAGGCTCATCACAGCTAGTTTCATCTTATCTGAGTGAGAAATATCCCGGGAAACTCGAAACTCCAAGGCCTAATGTCATCAGGGAACTAGTTAGGCAAGAATATGGTGTAGAAATATCATACTCGACGGCGTTGAGAGGGAAAAATCAAGCGGTTTGTGATATGTATGGTAGTCCGGTAGATAGGTACAAGATGTTGTATAGTTATTTGTACGTGTTAGAGGAGGTCAATCCTGGAGCGATAACTAGTGTGGAACTGGATGAGGCGGAAAAATTCAAGTATCTATTCGTAGCTTTGGGAGCTAGCATTGAAGGGTTTGCATGCATGAGGAAAGTGGTAATTGTGGATGCAACTTTCTTGAAGAACGGATATGGTGGAGTACTAGTTTTCGCTGTTGCTCAAGATCCTAATCGTCACATTTATCCCATAGCGTTCGGTGTACTCGACGGTGAGAACAATGCGAGTTGGACATGGTTTTTCGAGATGTTGAAAAGCGTTTTAGGCAACCTAGGGGACTCCTCTGAATTGGTATTTGTGAGTGATAGAAATCCAAGCCTCATCAACGCAATAGCAAACGTGTTCCCACAAGCTCGGCATGGGTATTGTTTATGGCATTTGGCCCAAAACGTGAAAGGTAATGCTTCTAATGCAAACAAATCCTTAGTGGCTTTCAAATTCCAGGAGTGCGGTTGGGCTCACATAGAGGCTGAGTTCTATAGTCGTTACAACATGTTTAAGAGGAGATTTCCTTTCGCGGCGAAGTATGTGGAGGAAAGCACCGTGAAGGAAAAATGGTCAAGATGTTTTTTTTCCCGGTGCCCGATACAACCTAGACACGAGCAATTCTGCGGAATCTCTGAACAACACTTTTAACAATGCGAGGAAGTACTCCTTAATACCCATGTTGGATACTATCATTGCAAAGTTTTTTGATTGGTTTAACGAGCATAGGAAAGAGGCCGTGTCAGGACATGTTGATAACAAACTGGTGCCTTTGGTTGAGAACTTCTTGCATGATAACTGGGCTACTGCTAAGAAATTAACCGTGAGCGAGGTAAACAGTTACAAGCTCGAATACGAAGTCGTTGATATTGATACTAAGGTTTATTTGGTGAACTTGGAAAGGAAGAGTTGCTCTTGTAGGTTCTTCGATATTCAGAAGTATACTTGTCTCCACGCACTATCAGCATACATCTCATTCAGAAAAATGGTGGTGGAGTTAGTTGTCGTGATACCCAAATAGAAGTCTATGAGTTGTGTTCGAAATATTATTGGACGGAGTTGTGGGCATTGGCTTATCACAGATCCATTTATGTTGTCCCGGATATGTCTGCATGAATTGTCCCCGATTACATCAAAGAGAAGCAAATCGTACCTCCGGATCGCAAGATAAAAAAAGGTAGGAGGAGAGTGACGAGGTTTCCATCAGCAGGAAAAAGGCGTCGTCGAAGGACCCCAAATAAAAGGCGTCGAAGAACACTACCCTGGATTTTATTTGGAGATAAGAACTTGTGATATTTGTTAGTTTTTGTTCTATAAAACAACTCAGTACAACTGGTATTTCATTATGTAAAACTACGTATGTCCTGAAAATTCAGTATTTCATTATGTAAAACTACGTATGTCCTGAAAATTCGGTATTTCATTATGTAAAACTACGTATGTCCTGAAAAGTCGGTATTTCATTATGTAAAAATGTCTTGAAAATTCGGTATTTGATTATGTTCTGTTAGAAACAACTAGGTATAACTCGGTATCACTATATTTTATCTACAAGGTGCACATAATTATTCAACCGGCTTGTTTGGGTTGTAGAGGTGGCTAACAAATGTTAAAACACGGCGCAATGTACTGCGGAGGCAAAATATAACTACTTCAAACTTTCGTATAACTACTATAACAACTTCAAACTTTTGCCAATAGTACGTCGAATGTGGATAATTTTTGTATGCATAAAATATTTGAAATGATATTTGGTGTCGAATAAAATGTTATAACATCAAGATAGTAGCATTAAAAAGAGAAAATATTAAATTTCCATCTTTTTATGAGTTGTTGTGGAAACAGTTACACAACATTGTCCTTGTAGTTTTAAAAGCATTTACATAGTCATAGCCAGTTTAGGAAGACCAACTAACCTAAATACTGATTTGACGCAAATGACTGCATAAAACAATCAGAACTATATGTCTAAGCACTTATCTATTCTGTAAAACTAGTAAAACATTTTTTAAGGGCAAGTAATACTCACTAAATATAAAACCAGCAAAAGTACAACTATGACCTTCTATGACCCAAACTCGTAATACTAGTATACTCTGGACAACTATGACCAAATATTTAGAGAGAAATTTGAAATTTGAAATTTCGAAAATTTCAAAAACAAAAATCCAATTTTTTTGCAAAAGTTTCTTTTGTCACCAAAAAACATTTTCCAATTATTCTCTCATTTAGCAAATCGTAACTCTCTCTCTCTCTTCTCTCTCTCTCTCTCTCTCTCTCTCTCTCTCTCTCTCTCTCTTCTCTCTCTCTCCTTTTCTCTTCCTTCACGAGAATCTGAAATCGAAATGGAGGAAAGTAGCTATCACCACACGGATAACTTCTGCGTTGAACCATACAAGGAGGAGAGTAGGCGCAGTAAGGAGATAAAGCGGATGAAGGAGCATTTCGACATGGTTGGCTTCATCGCCGACGCCCAATATGGGATTCCAACCAAATGCCCATGTGGTGGACAAATCAAGAAAGATGTCTCCACACAACCAAAGTTTCGGAATGATTTCGACACTTTACCGGGCAGTAGGTACTTCACCTGCAACAAATTTAAGGTAAAATTTTATTTCTAGGTTTTTTCTGGGTAATACTATTTAAACTAGGTAAAACTATTTGAATGTTCTTCGACGGATAATAGGTAAAACTAGAAAAAACTATTTGAATGTTCATTGCTAGGATGATGGACTCCACTTTCGCCAGCCGTGGGTTTTTGGTGTCGAGCAAGAGATTTCAAAGCTAATTCGGAAGGTTGAAGAGCATAGCGAGAAGATTGAAGAAATGCAAAAAGAGATTTAAGTAGTTGTTTGTGAGTATGTAATCCCAAAACTTCCTTTCTATTTTGTATAAGACATATTATGTAATCCCAAAACTTCCTTTCTATTTTGTATAAGACATATTATGTTTGCTCAGCTAATCTTATCAATGGCTTTGTTTATGAGAATCTTGTTTTACCAAGTATTACCAACATAGTTTTACCAAGTATTACCAACTTAGTTTTACCAAGTATTACTACAAAAGTTTTAATAAGATCTACAAACCACCACAAAAGTTTAAACCAACATAGTTTTACGAATATCAACATAAGATCTATCTACAAACCACCACAAAAGTTTAAACCAACACCAAGTTCTATGTCCAACAAATAACCGAGAAATCAGTTCAACAAACAACCAAAAGAGAGAGAAACAACCAACATCTATCCATTCCTCGCTCTCTACTCTTCCATAGATGCTTCCACCACATCCAATCTTGCATCAAATCCATTCACCTTCTCCTGAATCTCTTTTATGCTCTTCAAGATCTCGGCCAATTCGGTTGGAGGTGTTTGCACTGGTGGAGCCTCTACTCGTTCCATCTCCTTATCCTGTTTGGCACGCGCAACAACGTCTTGATCAAACAGGTCTTCAAAGAAGATAGTGTAACATTTGGCCAGGCGCTTGGTCCAACTATCAACCACGAGATCATCTTCATCACGATCGTCGTCTTCCTCTAAGATTTCAGCCAATAGATTCTTTTCCTCTCTCAGACTGATTAAAACGAGGCTGTCAATGTCATGCTGTCAAAAGTTCAAATAAATGTTTCCAATTCAAATAAATGTTTCCAACTTAAATAAATGTTTAGATGCAAGGTACAACTTACCTGAGTAGTACCAAGTTCTTCATTGATTGCCTCAATCGGAAAGCCTTTAATATATCCTTTCTTGAGCTTCGACTTGCACATCCTCAGACACATCAAGTCTGCTTCTGGGACACTCTCCCTAAATCGCTTTCCCAATTGAGGAATCGCCTCAAACGCTAGTAGCTACAAAACAATTATGAGTTGTAAGACTTACTTTGAATTAAAGAAACATCAACATTCTCATAATCATTGTACTTACCTCCAAAGGAATACATAATCCAGGAATGGGCCACTGTGTCCCTGCCTTCACCCCCCCCCCCTTTGGCTTGAAAATGCTCCACCGTGTGCATGATCTCCTTCACCATGAAGTCGTAAGAAAATCTCCCCCAAGGAAATGTCCTACAATAGTCAAGATCATCCACAGCCCTTTTAAACACTTCCAAAACGTCGGGTGCACCATCTCCAGTCTTCGTTTGTGCACAAACTATACTCGAAAGGAAGAACAACACAACCATCTTCAATCTGTCATTACAAGCTCCCATTTTTTCAAGCTTTGCTTTCACATCTTCCTGCCTCACCGTTCCCATACCGAAATGACGCGTGATGAAATCCATATTACCCCTTTCCTTATATCGAAGAGGATAGTTTCGGCAGTTCAAACCCGAGATCAACTCATGTTCCCTAAGGCCATAACGCACAGGAACTCCATTTACAACGAACCAAACTTCCTTCGTCTTCAGGATCTCGGCTGTTCGCAACACAAGCATCCACATGCCCTGAACCTTGTGGTTATGGTCATTAGGCATGTGGAACAGGTGTTTGAACTGAGGATGCGAGACAAACCATTCCCTCTCTCTATTGGTCAGGGGCGGGTTCAGGCCGTCAAGCGTTTTGAACACGTCTTTGAGATAGCACCGTGTCCCTACCTTCACAGGATGATGATAGCTGCTAGTAGGGAGGTACAAACTCTTTGGTTTTAGTGCCATGAACCTCTGCTCAATCTACAAAATAACAATCAACTTCACTCAGTTATACAAGAATTATGCCATACAGTTTTACCAAGTTTTCTTAGAGTTACTACTATAGTTTTACCAAGTTCTACAGCTACATTTTTACCAAGTTTTCAAAAGTTATACTAATATAATTTTACTAAGTATTCCCCATTTATCCTATTTATCACAAGTATCACGAATATACCAAGTAAAGTTACCAAGTATTCCCTAGTTGTCCTATTGATCCAAGTATTACTAGTTTTCCCTAGACATTATTCCCTATTTCTACTAGTTTTCCCTATTGCTTCTTACCTCACTCTCCGATTCATATTCGGATTCGGTTGCTTCAGTTGATTCTCCACTCGAGTCATTGGCTATCTCCTTGTCCTTGGCTGCTGCCTCTCCTTCTTCTTCGTCTTCTTCACCGCTCTCTTCTTCTTCTTCTTCAGACTCCTTCTCTTCTTCTTCATCCTGATTCGTACACCCACCACTCGTAACGGCCACCAAAGGAAGCGAAGATGAAGCATTCACCACCGGAGGAACCGAAGGAACCACCGGAGTAGAAGCTTCGACCACCGGAGGAACCACCGAAGTAGAAGCTTCGACCACCGTCGGAACCACCGTCTCCGCCGCATGCGAATCCTCTACTTATTTGGGCCGATCTTCATATTCGCCGCTCTCTTTTCTTCACCGGGATTCTTCTTCTTCTTCGCATAAACCTTCACTTTCGAAGTAGAAGCTTCGACCACCGTCTCCGGAACCGAAGATGAACCTTCCACCGCCGTCGGAACCACCGTCTCCACCGCATGCGAATCCTCTACTTCTTTTGGGCCGATCTTCATCTTCTTCTTCTTCTTCGCATAAACCTTCTTCGGATTCTCGTCCTTCTTCGGATTCTCCATCACTTTCGCCTCCTTTGCGCCGCTATTAGGGTTTCTCCTCTTGGACCGTCGTGTTTCCACCATTGTCTGAGTGAAGGAGAGGAATGCGGGGAGGGGAAGGGATTTGGGGAGAATTCCTCAGTTTTCCCGAGTTCTGCGGTTTTGGGAATTAATGGGGGAAATTGATTGAATCGATTCAATTTATGAATTTTGAAAAAAAAAAAACCGAATTAGGTGTAATCGGGTCATACCCGCGTGCGTGCTATCCGTTCGGGTGTAGTCGGCGGGTCACACCAGGTAGAAACTGTAAATATCATGATTTTGGTCTGGTTTTTTTGTAACTTACTCATTACATTTATAATGAGGAGATTTGAGATTAAAACCTCAGCAGAGTGGTATCCGAGAAGAAATCCCACTCTGATTCTGGCATTTCGATCATCGGTCCTGAGAGGATGGAGAAAGACGATCCGGGGATGCTGGTTGTCTTATCGACGGAACCGGCGGCGCAAGCGGCGCAGACGGAGGAGTCGGGATCGTGGAGACGGCGGAGTACGGTGGACACCATTTTAGAGAGGTGAGGAGCGAGGGAATCGCCATGGGAACGATAGAGGACGGAGAGGAGCGACACGCAGTGTTTCCTAACCGGAGATTTCGTTGAATAGTCTCTATTCTGGAGACAATTTATAAACAGAGAGAAAGTCTCCGGAGAGAGATTAAGAGCGATTAAATCAAGCTCTACGGCGGCGAGAGACAGAGTATCGCGATCGGAGAGTTGGAAAATCGTGGGCCTGATCTGATTTTTTGTTTCTTTTATTCTTCTCTTCTTCGATCTCTCTCACTTTCTCTCTCTCTAAAGCAACAACATTTCTTCCTTCTTCCTTCTTCATCTTCCTCAACCCAATTCTCTCCCGTCTCTCCCGCCGCCGCCGATGAGCGAGGTTTTCTCCGCCGTTGTCTCTCCTCTCTCTCTCTCCTTGAATCTCGATCTCTCTCACTTTCTTTCTCTCGAAAGCAACCACATTTCTTCCTTCTTCCTTCTTCCTCAACCCAATTCTCTCCCGTCTCTTCCGCCGCCGCCGATTAGCTAGGTTTTCTCCGCCGTCGTCTCTCCTCTCTCTCCCTGAATCTCTCCCATAACCAACTTTCCACCGCCGCCGCTGATATATCATGGTTTTTACCCGTTTTAGGCCATGATATAAGTCCATTTTATAGAGTCTTTCTACTATTTCGTAGTATTTTAGAGTCTTATACAGGTCTTAGCACGTTTGGGGACTAATTGGAGAAATTGGAGCTTTCTGGAGCATTTTGGAGCAAAACTGGAGTTCGTGTTGCTGAGTACCCGATTTCAAGTCAAGCATCGATCGATACCCCCTGGTATCGATCGATACTCATCGAGGCAGACACAACCCGTGACTTTAATGAAGAGTTGAAGAATTGCAACTTGGTCCATAAGTCTTTAATAATTACAAGAAGACCCCAACTCGTGTTTTATGTTATATATAGGGATTTTACAGCCACTTTGTTGGCCACGCTTATTTTGTTCTGAATTTGAGAGAGAGCTTTTGTGAGAGTCCAAGTCTGTATCTCCCTTCGTCCGAGATCAGATCTCAAAACATCTTGTTACTCTTTCTTTCTATTAAGTATTTATTCAAACATGTTTATTGATTCAATTTCCATGTCTGAGTAGATCTCTTGTTAGGTTTGGGGATTCTCATAAGGGATTTCTTTGAATACTAGGTTGATTAGTTACTTAGGGTTCACAATCTAAATTAGTTCTTCACCTTAAGTTGTTCTCAAAGCTAATTCTAGATTGATCACCTAGAACTTAGATCTTAGGATAATTGATTAGGCACGGCAGTGCGATTAATTACCTGATAGAACTTAGGTTGAGCAAATTGATTACTCGCAAAGAGATTTGGTTTAATTGATTTGTGAACATATCAAACCTGAACTTTAAAGCTGATTTATTCTTAGGAATTTGCAAAGAGATTTGGGATTCTGAGGTTTAGATTTAGATAATTCTCGCAACGACAGTTGGTTAATTATAGCTTAGTGATTTGAGTTCAAGAACAGCGCTAAATCTGAACCCTGATTAGTTAGTTTATTTTGCATTCATTGATTTCCTGAAAAATATCCCTGAACCTAATCTTTCCCCAACTGAATTACAACTCGTTTACTACTTTCTGCTTTCTGCTAAACCTGAATTGCTTAGCTTAGCTTGATACTATACAACTTATTGTGTGACTTCTATGAGTCCTTGTGTTCGACCCCTACTATTGCTGCAACAACTGCTTAGTACTTTTAGGGTATTAATTTGAGCATATCAAATTTGGCGCCGTTGCCGGGAACTCAATTTCGCCATTAGGTTTTAGCTGTCGAGTTTCGACTAAGCCCGTCGGTATCGATCGATACTACCTAGTATCGGTCGATACTAAGGCAATTTCTTTGCTGATATCGATCGATACCAATCAGTATCGGTCGATACTCATCGTGTCTTTGGTTACTTACGTTCTTGCTTTTTGTGTTTCAGGTGCATGCCTAATCGCGAAACCAGAAGAAACAAGAACGCTCCGCTAGTCAATCTTTCGTTAGAGAACCTATCACGTTTGGAACGCAAAAATAGAAAGACAAAGCCATCATCAGAGATGAACAACCCAGTGGTTTAAAGAGCTGATGAAGCTAGAGTCTTGAGACACAGAGAGGGTCGAGTGTGCAATGAGGAAGGGCAGCGACTTGATGAGGCTGGAAACGTCATTGCCCCTCCTGCTGTTGTTGGTCAGATTGTCACGCCAGCTGCGCATGCCAACGTTGGGAATGCTGGAGCTGATCGAGGTAGAACACTTGGTGAGCATAACCGACCTGATCAGTTCTTTGCCAATCGAGCTGCGATTCGCATTCCAACTTTTCAGAGGAATGACTTCGAGCTGAAGCCAGCATACTACGCTCTTGTGAGTCAAAACCCCTTCCATGGTTTACCTCATGAGCATCCCATGGATCACATCGAAAGGTTCGAAGATTTGGTCACTGGTATGAAATACAATGGAGTGCCCAATGAGTTCCTTTTCTGCAAGCTCTTCCTGTACTCTCTGGGTGGGGACGCTGCTTATTGGCTGAAGCAGTTAGCCCCTGATTCGCTGACTACATGGGATGAGACGAGGAATGCGTTCCTAGTCAATTTCTATGATGATGCTAGATCTGAAGAGCTGAGAAACAAAATCTCCCAATTCTCTCAAGGTCCAACAGAGGCACTCAAGGCTGCCTGGATTCGTTTCAAGTCTTATCAGAGAGATTGTCCGCACCATGGGTTCACTCAGGTGCAGCTGCTG
>PKML01075158.1:820049-839003 GCA_002933935.1 Eutrema yunnanense
TTTAAGCCATGATATAAGTCCTTTTTATAGAGTCTTTATAGTATTTTGGAGTCTTTTAGAGTCTTTTACAGGTCTTAGCACGTTTGGAGCATTATTGGAATTATTGGAGCTTTCTGGAGCAGTTTGGAGCAGAAGCTGAAGTCGTGTTGCTGAGTACCTGATTTCACGACAAGCATCGATCGATACCCCCTGGTATCGATCGATACTCATCGCAGCAAGGCACGACCCGCAAGTTTTCCAAGACTTGAAGAATTGCAAAAGTGCCCAGAAGTCTTTAATAATTACAAGAAGACCCCAAGTCGTGATTTAGGTTATAAATAGGATTTTACAGCCACCTGTTTAGGCTATGCATTATTTTACTTTGGTTTGAGACAAGTCTGAATCTCCCTTCGTCCGAGATCAGATCTTAAAACCTTTTGTTATTCTTATTTTTTATTGATGATTTATTCAAACATGTTGATTGTTTCATTCTCCATGTCTAAGTAGATCCACTTTAGGTTTAGGGTTTTCTCATAAAGGATTTCTTTGAATGCTAGGTTGATTATCTGTTTAGGATTCAGCATCTGAATTAGTTATTCGCCTTAGGTTGTGTTCAAAGCTAATTCTAGGTTGACGAATCTGAAACTTAGATCTTAGGATAATTGATTAGGCACGAGAGTGCGATTAATTCCTAAGATTTAGATTTAGATAGTTTTCGCAACGAGAGTTGGTTAGCTATATTTTAGTGATTTGAGTTCTAGAACCGTGCGTAATCTGAATCCTGTTAGTTAATTTAGCTGCATTCATTGATTTCCTGAGAAAAACCCTGGGCCTATATTCTCTCCATTGATTTACAACACTTTTAATTTCGTACCTGTTTTCGTTTACATCTTCTGATTTAGCGTATTTTGGATCTATACAATCTATTGTGTGTTTCGACCCCTACCTATACTACGACAACCGCTTTAGTATCTGTTAGGGTATTAATTTGAGCGTATCAAATTTGGCGCCGTTGCCGGGGACTCAATTCGCCATTAGATTTTAGCTAAAAAATTCGTCTAAATCGCCCGAGTATCGATCGATACCCGACGTATATTTCAGTTACTTACGTTCTTTGTTTCTGTTTCTGTTTTCAGGTGCATGCCTAATCGAGAAACCAGAAGCAACAAGAACACCTCGCTAGTCGATCTATCACTGGAACAGCTAGCACTTGTGGAACGCACAAACAAAAAAGCAAAAAAATCAGCTAAGATGAACAACAATCAGTTGGTTCGTGATGCAGCTGGTGCTTACAGAGACCAAGAGGGTCGGTTGTGCAATGAGCAAGGACAACGTCTGAATGGAGAGGGGATCGTCATGCCACCTGCTCCTGTTGTCGCTGCAAATATCGATGGGAACGCGAGGAATGACGTGGTTAATCGTGGAAGGACGATTGGTGAGTACAACAGGCCTGACCAGTTTTTCGCCAATCGGTCAGCGATTCGTCCTCCTGCGTTCGAGAGGAATGACTTTGAGCTGAAGCCTGCTTACTTTGCTCTTGTGGGACAGCATCTCTTTCATGGTCTTCCTCATGAACATCCAATGGACCATGTAGAGAAGTTCGAGGACTTGGTCACTAGCATCAAGAGCAATGGAGTGTCCTACGACTATCTCTTCTGCAAGCTCTTCCCCTACTCTCTAGGTGGAGATGCGACCTACTGGCTGAGGCAGCTACCTCCTGGTTCGCTAACTACTTGGGAGGACACTAAGAGAGCCTTCCTGATTAACTTCTACGATGATGCACGATCTGAGGATCTGAGGAATAAAATCTCCCAATTTTCTCAAGGACCTACTGAGGCGTTCAAGGCTGCTTGGACGAGATTCAGATCGTATCAGAGAGATTGTCCACATCACGGATACTCTGATGTACAGTTGCTGGGTATCTTCTTTAGAGGAGTAGATTGGAAATATCAGATGGCTCTAGACGCTTCGAGCAATGGTAATTTCAACACCAGGTACCCTGAGGATGCTTATGTGTTGATCGAAAACTTTGCATCTAGTAGTAGCACCAAGAGCACAGACTTCGAGCGCAAGAAACTGACTGGTAACATGGATGGGTCGCAGATCGCTGAAGTTAAAGCTCAGCTGGATTCTATGCACAGTATTCTGCTGGGAAAGACAACAAAGGCCGTCCATTTTGCTGCTGAGAATGAAGTGGAAGATGTTAACTACATTGGTGGTTCTGGTTTTCAGGGTCAGCGATTTGGGTACAACACCAATCGAAACTTCACCAATAATGCTCAGCAAGGAGGGTACCACTCCCCACCACCCAAAGCTCCTGAGAGTAAGATTGAGGCTATGCTTGAACAGCTGGTTCAAGGGCAGGAGAAGATGGCAGTAACCTTCAATGGGAAACTGGATGCTGTGTACACCGATTTGAGTGGAAGGATCGAGGCTCTCAATACCAGTCACAGGATGCTGGAAACGCAAGTAGCTCAGACTGCAGCAAATGCCAAGGGAAAGACGGTTCATTCACACAATGCACACGTCAATGCGATCTCCTCAAGTGCAGAAAATTTCGATGAGGATCCTGAAATCGCCAGAGCATCGATCGATACCCCCAGGTGTCGATCGATGCCGGTTACAATTCTGAAACGGGATACTTCAAAAACCCGTGTATCGGTCGATACCCCATTGGTATCGGTCGATACTGAGGGGATTTCTGAGGAGACACATGAGATTTCGACTGTGGTGCCTAAAGTACTTGCAGAGAGAGTCTATATACCGAGGATACCTTATCCCAGAGCTGCTGCAAGAGCTAAGAAGGAGGTAGAGGACACCAGATGCAAGGCTATGCTGGATAAGCTGATTGTGGAGCTTCCCCTTGATGATGATAAATCTGCCAAGGATGATTCAACAACAATAGCATCGATCGATACCCTACCTTGTATCGATCGATACCCCTCGCAGAACGAGCCAGAACTTGTGGAAACACGTAAGTTGATCAACAAAAGAGTTCGTAAGCCTAAGAAGCTGAATCCTGTTCCTAAACACCTCAGAGATCCCATCTCTCCAAAGCAGCTGCGTGGCTTTGAGAAGATGGTACGAAGGATTTCCCCTGAATCAACCTTTGAAGAAGCTCTAGAGTGCCGTCCTCTGCTAAGTCACTTCAAAGATTGCAGAGAAACTGAGAAAGAGATTAAGGCACTCTTCATTAAGGCTAGAGGTACACCTCCACTGAGACAGTTGACCCAAAGGGAAGATCCAGGGAAATTCGCGGTACCATGCTCTATCTTAGGAGTCGAGTTTAAAAAGTCTCTCGTTGACTCAGGGGTTAGTGTCAATGTCATCTCAAGGGAAATTGCAGAGCAGTTGGGGGCTGATATTCCATCACCAAAGGTATCTATCACATTCGCGAACGACTCCACCTCACTTCCATACGGTACTATCTCTGCTTTGCTGGTCAAAGTAGGAGACTGTCTGGTGCCTACTAATTTTCAGGTTGTGGAGATGAGTGCGATATCTAGTATGCCTATACTCCTGGGATGACCATTTATGGCTACTGCTGGCGCAATCATAGACACACCTAATAAGAGAATCTCTTTCTCTTACATTGACGGAGGGGTCTATTATGATGTCATTCCCCATAGGAGTGCTCCCACACATGTCTCTAGCATCGAGGTTGTCACATGAATGTCACTGGCAGTTGATCTTTTGGAAGAGCCTCCTGATGAGCCTACTGTCACAGACGTTCCAGGTGAACCGCCCAGCATCCCCAAGGAAGTTTTCAAGAAGACCAAGGCAACAAAGAAGAAAGCCAAGAGCAGGAAAGTCGAGAATCCCCATGTCACTTTAATCCCTCAGAAGAGTGATGGGAATTCGATTGAGTATAAGGTGAAATGCAAAGGAGTTTCGAAGCCATTCTCTAAGGCTAGAGTACTTCTTACTTCTGAGCTGAAAGAGAAAGGAAAAGAGTTCGTGGAAGGCATGTTGAGCAGAACTCTGAAGCTAGCAATGTCAAGTTGTGGAGCCTGTTTTGGTGCAAACTCTCACTCTTATCCAGCCTGAAGGGCGTTACAGTCAAGCTATTGACGTTAAACGAGCGTTTGGTGGGAGGCAACCCACTGGTGAGTCTGTTTTTGAGTCGTTTTTCTTTTTATTTTCGTTCGTTTTGTGTTTGTGTCAGGATAAACAAGGAGCAAACTCGAAATCGCGTGAGTGTCGATCGATACCCTTCAGTATCGATCGATACCCTTCGCGATTGAGAACGGTTCATGTCGATTTAAGTCTGGTATCGATAGATACAAGGCTGTGTGTCGATCGATACTCAATGTTCCAGCAAGGTAATTTCTTGTTTTTCCCAATTTTATTCTGTTTTTTTTTGTTTTCTTTCAGTGACTCTACGCTAGATAACACTGGGGACAGTGTTTTTCAAGTCTGGGGGAGGTGTCTGCTGACATTGTATTTGTTTTTCTTAGAGTCATAAAATAAAAAAAAATTGTCGTTTTATTGAGTCAAAACTTGTTGGAGATGATGATCATGTGCTTGAACCTATTGATTTGATTTTGTTTTGAGTGCACAGTGTTACAGGATCAGTTCTAGATCGACTAATGAAAAATCCAAAGACTGACCAGTTGACTAGAAAACATCCATGTTTCCAGCAGAGTTCTTCTGAAGCATGAGCCAAATTGTTGCACTTCATCAATGTGGTTAGTGTTTCTAGAGCTTGATTCATCATTCATATCTGATAAAGGAACTCATGTGTTTAGAGTTATGGTATCTCTCTCCCCTGTTATAAGTTGATAAATAAGAGCATAAAAGATTGAAATGATTTTCTTCTGAGTAGAGGGTTAGGAAAATTTCCAGCGATCCCATTATTCTACTTAAGAGGGAATGATCACACAAAGGAAAGGAAGCGAGGCTAGGATTTTCCTATGATGCCATTATTCGCCTACATCCTTTCATACATAGAAAGGGAAGAACCGGGATTTGGTGGCAAACACCATCAATACTCGCGTCTCATACCTTGATGTGTATATGCAAAGCTGAAAAATAAAAAAAAAAGAGAACAAAATAAGAAATAAGTCTGGGGGAGAGAAATAATACCAAAAAGTGTGAAAATGATGGTTCCTTGTTATGATATTGTATGGGAAAGAATCTAGAAGGTTCTTGGTATTAATCACAGCGATGAAACAGGCGAGGATGGCTTAATTGAACAATGCTGTGAGATAATGAGTGTAGTCTGGGAAGCTGCGAATGTCTACGGAGAAGTACATGGTGGTTAGATCAAAAAGCTGGTTAGGTGACATTTGGGTGCTTGGGAAAATGATCATTGCAGCGTTTCAAGAACAGGTGAGTCTCTACGTTTTCAAACCTCTTTCTCTGGTTTAGTCTTCTATTTGCTTGAGGGCAAGCAAAGGCTAAGTCTGGGGGAGTTGATATATCATGGTTTTTACCCTATTTAAGCCATGATATAAGTCCTTTTTATAGAGTCTTTATAGTATTCTGGAGTCTTTTAGAGTCTTTTCCAGGTCTTAGCACGTTTGGAGCATTATTGGAATTATTGGAGCTTTCTGGAGCAGTTTGGAGCAGAAGCTGAAGTCGTGTTGCTGAGTACCTGATTTCACGACAAGCATCGATCGATACCCCCTGGTATCGATCGATACTCATCACAGCAAGGCACGACCCGCAAGTTTTCCAAGACTTGAAGAATTGCAAAAGTGCCCAGAAGTCTTTAATAATTACAAGAAGACCCCAAGTCGTGATTTAGGTTATAAATAGGATTTTACAGCCACNTCTCCATTGATTTACAACACTTTTAATTTCGTACCTGTTTTCGTTTACATCTTCTGATTTAGCGTATTTTGGATCTATACAATCTATTGTGTGTTTCTTTGAGTCTTTGTGGTTCGACCCCTACCTATACTACGACAACCGCTTTAGTATCTGTTAGGGTATTAATTTGAGCGTATCAGTATGGATGCTGCGAGTAACGGGAACTTCTTCACCAGGTATCCGGATGATGCGGTCGTGCTGATTGAGAACTTGGCGTCTAGTAATAGCACAAAGAATGCTGATTTCGAGCGAAAGAAGCTAGCTGGAGGAGTCGATGGGTCGCAGATTGCTGATGTGCAGGCCAAGCTGGATTTTCTGATCGGGAAGTCAAAGAAATCTGTGCACTTTGCTGATGAAGTGGCTAATGTGGAAGAAGAAGAGGAGGATGTTAACTACGTTGGTGGTTCTGGTTTTCAGGGTCAGCGATTTGGGAACAACAACAACCGCAACTTCAACAATAACAATCAGCAAGGTGGGTATAAGTTTGAGGGAAACCAATCTGGTTTCGGAGCAAAGTAATTTACTCAGAAGCCACTTCAGAGCAGCGATTTTAATCGAAGCTATGGGAACTCTACGTACCAACCCGTCTCCCCAAAAACCATGGAGAACAAGATGGAGTCCATGATGGAACAGATTCTTCAGGGCCAGCAGAAGTTGCAGGGAGATTTCAATGGGAAGTTTGACTCTCTGTACATCGATCTGAATGGAAAAATCGAAGCCATCACTCTTAGCTAGAGGAAGCTGGAAACTCAGATCGCTCAAATAGCAGCAGCCATAAAGAGGCAAGAAGGATTTCTACCTGGAAAAACTGAGAATCCAAGGGCACACATCAATGCCATCAACTTGAGGAATGGAAAGGAGGTGCTTACAGGAGTGAAGAACAGCCCGATAGTTGGAAATCTCGTCGATCTTGCTGGAGATGACGATTGGGATTCTGAAGATCCACAGGTATCGATCGATACCAGTCAGCATCGATCGACACCATCCCAGACATCTGCCCGACTGAATCCAAAATCCCCAGTATCGATTGATACCCCTCAAGTATCGATCGATGCTGAGACACAGCCAGAGAAGGAACCCGAGATTGTCATAGAGAGGGTCTACAAACCCAAGATGCCCTATCCTATACTTCCTAAGCTGACAAAGAAACAATGGGAAGACGCCAGGTGCAAGGCTATGCTGGATAAGTTGGTCGTGGAACTTCCTTTTGTTGATGCCATTAAGACTTCTCCAGCTTTCAGGAGATACGTGAAAAAGATGGTCTCTAGCAACGTGAACCTGGAGGAAGGTGTCATGATGATCACGGCTGAATGCAATGCGATCCTACTCAACAAGATTCCCAAAAAGCTACCAGACCCAGGAAGCTTTGTTCTGGACTGCACTATCTTCACAGAGAGGTTTGAGCGAGCCCTCTGCGATATTGGTTCGAGTGTGAACCTCATGCCACACTCAGTTGCCAAGCGAATGGGGATGACAGATTTCCAATCTACAATGATTTCGCTGGTACTTGCTGATCGCTCAGTACGACTTCCAGAGGGACTACTCGAAGATGTCCCAATCAAGATTGGGAATTGCTTGATCCCAACAGATTTCATCGTCCTGAAGTACGATGCTGAGCCTAAGGATCCCCTTATCCTGGGCAGACCATTCCTTGCAACTGCTGGGGCCTTGATTGATTGCAGGAATGGCAAGATAGCTCTCAACATCGGTGACTTGGTGATGTCCTTTGACATGGAGATGATGATGAAAAGACCAACCATCGATGGGCAGACATTCTATGTGGATAGCTTCAGTGACATAGCTGAGGAGTACTTCATGGAGATGCACCCTGAGGATCCACTGGAGAGAGCGCTAGTCTGTTCGGCCACTTCGGAGGTCCGTTCATGCGACGAATCTGCTGGATACACGAAGATGCTCGATTTAGCATCACCAGTATCGATCGATACCCCCCTAGTATCGATCGATACCCTACGGCCAGAAGGAGAGTTGGTCGTTGGTTCTAAGCAAGCTGTTGGGCTTGGAGATTGGAGATTGGAGTGCAGAGAACGCTCCTAAGGTGGAACTAAAGCCACTTCCAGCGAATCTGAGGTATCGTTTTCTTGGTCCTAATTCCACATAACCAGTCATCGTTAATGCTTCCTTGAATACCACAGAGGTTGCTTTACTGCTGAGCAAGCTGCGCAAGTATCGCAAATCTCTTGGCTATTCTCTTGCTGACATTTCAGGTATAGCACCAGACTTGTGCATGCATCGGATTCACCTGGAGGACGAGTCAAAGTCTTCGATTGAGTGTCAGAGGAGGCTGAATCCGAACCTGAAGGAGGTGGTCAGGAAGGAGGTGATGAAGCTCTTGGAAGCATGGATTATCTATGCCATCTCGGATAGTTCCTGGGTTAGCCCAGTTCACGTTGTGCCTAAGAAAGGAGGCATAACGGTTGTGAAGAACGAGAAGGACGAGCTGATCCCTACAAGGACAATCACTGGTCACAGGATGTGCATTGACTACAGGCTGAATGCAGCTACAAGGAAAGACCACTTCCCATTGCCATTCATTGACCAGATGCTGGAAAGGTTAGCGAGTCACCCATACCACTGTTTTCTCGATGGGTACTCAGGCTTTTTCCAGATTCCTATACATCCAGAGGACCAGGGAAAGACGACCTTTACATATCCCTATGGCACGTTTGCCTACAGACGAATGCCATTTGGATTATGTAACGCTCCAGCAACCTTTCAGCGGTGCATGATGTCGATTTTCACAGACATGACAGAGGAGTTTATGGAGGTGTTCATGGACGACTTTTCAGTGTATGGATCGTCATTCAAAAATTGTCTGGATAACTTGTGCAAAGTGCTTCAGTGATGCGAGGAGAAGCACTTGGTTCTTAATTGGGAGAAGTGCCACTTCATGGTTCAAGATGGCATTGTTCTTGGGCACAAGGTTTCTAAGGCAGGAATCGAAGTCGACAAGGCTAAGATTCAGGTCATGACAAGCTTGCAACCTCCACGATATGTTCCTGAGATACGAAGCTTCCTTGGTCATGCTGGGTTCTACAGGAGATTCATCAAGAATTTTTCCAAGCTTGCACGTCCACTCACAGCCCTGCTATGTAAGGAAGTCAAGTTTGATTTCACATCTGATTGCCTTATAGCCTTCGAGGAGATCAAGAAGGCATTGGTGAGTGCTCCTGTTGTCCAACCACCTGATTGGAGTTTACCATTTGAGGTCATGTGCGATGCAAGCAATTTTGCTGTGGGCGCTGTGCTGGGCCAGAGGAAAGACAAGAAGCTTCACACTATTTATTATGCCAGCAGAACGTTGGATGATGCTCAGCGAAATTACAGCACCACTGAGAAGGAGTTGCTCGCAGTCGTTTTCTCTTTTGAGAAATTTTGGTCCTACCTGATTGGGAGTAAGTTCATTGTTCACACAGATCATGCTGCACTCAAATACTTGCTGAATAACAAGGATCTCAAACCTCGTCTATGCCGATGGGTTCTTTTGCTCCAGGGTTTCGACATTGAGATCAAGGACAAGAGAGGAGTTGAGAATGGCGTTGCGGATCACTTGTCGCGACTAAAGGTTGATTAGGTCGTCCCTATTGATGATTGCTTACCAGAGGAAGGTATTTACCTCATTGAAGCTCAACTTCAGGACCTGTATCCCAAAAATCTGCAATTTCCACGAATGCAGACTTTCGGTATCGATCGATACTCACCTAGTGTCGATCGATACCCGTCGCGACCTGAACCTGTTTTGTCTATAGAGCACTTAAACTCCTATGATGTCTATCTGGTTGCTGACTCTATTGCTACACGTCCATGGTACGCAGACATTGCCAACTACCTTGCTGTAGAGACTGAGCCTCAGTATCCCACAACATATGCAAGGAAGAAGTTTATGCGCGAGATAAGGCGATTCTTCTGGGATGAGCCTTACCTTTACAAGCATTGCTCAGATGGTATTTACAGAAGGTGTGTTGCAGAGTCTGAGATGCCAACTATCCTTTTCCATTGCCATGGGTCTGAATACGCTGGTCATTTTACTACTTTCAAGACGGTATCCAAGGTTCTTCAAGCAGGCTTCTGGTGGCCTGCTATGTTCAAGGACGCTCATGCTTATATCTCACAGTGTGATGTCTGTCAGAGGAGAGGGAAGATCAGCAAGAGACATGAGATGCCGCAGAATTTCATCCTTGAGGTTGAGGTTTTTGATTGCTGGGGTATCGATTTTTTGGGTCCTTTTCCTTCGTCACACAAGAACAGGTACATCTTGGTTGCTGTGGACTATGTGTCCAAATAGGTGGAAGCAATTGCTAGTGAGAAAACCATCATCTTCCCTCGATTTGGAGTACCTCGAATTGTCATCAGTGATGGTGGCTCTCACTTTATCAACAAGATGTTCGAGAGGTTGATGAAGAAGTATGGTGTAAATCATCGAGTGGCTACTCCATATCACCCTCAAACCAGTGGGCAAGTCGAGGTCTCCAACAGGCAAATCAAGGAGATTCTAGAAAAGACAGTAGGTGCTTCAAGGAAGGATTGGTCTACCAAGTTGGATGATGCATTATGGGCTTACAGGACTGCTTTCAAGACACCATTGGGCACTACACCATTTCACCTGCTGTATGGGAAGGTATGTCACCTTCCAGTAGAGATTGAGCACAAGGCAGCATGGGCGACGAAGTTGCTGAACTTTGACATCAAGCCTGCTGCAGAAAGAAGGTTGATTCAGCTGAACGAGCTGGATGAGATTAGGCACCACGCCTACGAGAACTCAAAGCTGTACAAGGAGAGAACAAAGGCTTATCATGATAAGAAGATCATCTCCAGACACTTCGAGCCAAATGACCAGGTACTTCAGTATAACTCTCGTTTGCAATTGTTTCCTGGTAAACTGCGTTCTCGTTGGTCAGGTCCCTTCACGATAAAGGAGGTCAGACCACATGGAGCTGTTGTGCTGATAGGTCCTGCAGGCGATGAGTTTACTGTCAATGGACAGAGGGTGAAACATTATTAGGCGAAAACCGAAATTCCAACAGGGCAGATAATGCCTTTGGATGATGCACCCACAGCCTGAAAGGCGTTACAGTCAAGCTAATGACGTTAAACGAGTGCTTGGTGGTGAGTCTGTTTTTGAGTCTTTTTCTTTTGCATTTTTTTTTCGTTTGTATTTGTGTCAGGTTAAACAAGGAGCAAATCCGAAATCACCTAGTGTCGATCGATACCCCCTAGTATCGATCCATATCAATCGCGACTGTACGGTTCATCAAATCGATTTAAGCCTGGTATCGATCGATACCAGGCTGTGTGTCGATCGATACTGATGTTCCAGTAAGGTAACTTCTTGTTTTCCCAATTGTATCCTATTTATTTGTCTTCTTTTACCTACTCTAGGCTAGATAACACTGGGGACAGTGTTGTTCAAGTCTGGGGGAGGTGTCTGCTGACATTGTGTTTGTTTTTCTTACAGTCAGTTGTATTATCGAGTCAAAAACGTTTTATTGAGTCAAAACTTGTTGGAGATGATGATCCTGTGCTTGAATTGTTGCTTTGATTTGGTTCTTGAGTGAACAGTGTTGCAGGATCAGCTCTAGATCGACTAATGAAAAATCCAAGGACTGACCAGTTGACTAGAAAACATCCATGTCTCCGGCAGAGTTTTTCTGAAGCCTGAGTCAAATTTTTGCACTTCATCAATGTGGTTAGTGTTCATAGAACTTGATTCATCATTCATATCTGATAAAGGAACCCATGTGTTTAGAGTAATAGTATCTCTCTCCCCTGTTATAAGTTGATAAATAAGAGCATAAAAGATTGAAATGATTTTCTTCTGAGTAGAGGGTTAGGAAAATTTCCCGCGATCCCATTATTCTACTTAAGAGGGAATGATCACACAAAGGATTGGAAGCGAGGCTAGGATTTTCCTATGATGCCATTATTCGCCTACATCCTTTTATACATAGAGAGGGAAGAACCGGGGATTCGGTGGCAAACACCATCAATACTCGCGTTTCAGATCTTGATATGTATATGCAAGTTCATAAAAAAAAGAGAACATAATAAGAAATAAGTTTGGGGGAGAGAAAGTGATACAAAAAGTGTGAAAAAGGGTGGTTCCTTGTCATTATATCGTTTGGTAAAGAGTCTAGAGGTTCTTGAACATTAGCTGCAGCGATGGAACTGGCGATGAGGGCTTTATATGAACAATGCTGCAAGATAATGTATGGAGTCTGGAAAAGCTGCGAATGTCTACGGAGAAGTACATGGTGGTTAGATCAAAAGCTGGTTAGGTAACATTTGGGCACTTGGGAAAAGGATCTTTGCAATAGTTTCTGAACGAGTGAGTCTCCGCGTTTTCAAACCTCTTTCTCTGATTTAGTTTTCTGTTTTGCTTGAGGGCAAACAAAGGCTAAGTCTGGGGGAGTTGATATATCATGGTTTTTACCCGTTTTAGGCCATGATATAAGTCCATTTTATAGAGTCTTTCTACTATTTCGTAGTATTTTAGAGTCTTATACAGGTCTTAGCACGTTTAGGGACTAATTGGAGAATTTGGAGCTTTCTGGAGCATTTTGGAGCAAAACTGGAGTTCGTGTTGCTGAGTACCCGATTTCACGTCAAGCATCGATCGATACCCCCTGGTATCGATCGATACTCATCGAGGTAGACACAACCCGCGACTTTAATGAAGAGTTGAAGAATTGCAATTTGGTCCAAAAGTCTTTAATAATTACAAGAAGACCCCAACTCGTGTTTTAGGTTATATATAGGGATTTTACAGCCACTTTGTTGGCCACGCTTATTTTGTTCTGAATTTGAGAGAGAGCTTTTGTGAGAGTCCAAGTCTGTATCTCCATTCGTCCGAGATCAGATCTCAAAACATCTTGTTACTCTTTCTTTCTATTAAGTATTTATTCAAACATGTTTATTGATTCAATTTCTATGTCTGAGTAGATCTCTTGTTAGGTTTGGGGATTCTCATAAGGAATTTCTTTGAATGCTAGGTTGATTAGTTACTTAGGGTTTACAATCTAAATTAGTTCTTCACCTTAGGTTGTTCTCAAAGCTAATTCTAGATTGATCACCTAGAACTTAGATCTTAGGATAATTGATTAGGCACGACAGTGCGATTAATTACCTGATAGAACTTAGGTTGAGCAAATTGATTACTCGCAAAGAGATTTGGTTTAATTGATTTGTGAACATATCAAACCTGAACTTTAAAGCTGATTTATTCTTAGGAATTTGCAAAGAGATTTGGGATTCTGAGGTTTAGATTTAGATAATTCTCGCAACGACAGTTGGTTAATTATAGCTTAGTGATTTGAGTTCAAGAACAGCGCTAAATCTGAACCCTGATTAGTTAGTTTATTTTGCATTCATTGATTTCCTGAGAAATATCCCTGAATCTAATCTTTCCCCAACTGAATTACAACTCGTTTACTACTTTCTGCTTTCTGTTAAACCTGAATTGCTTAGCTTAGCTTGATACTATACAACTTATTGTGTGACTTCTGTGAGTCCTTGTGTTCGACCCCTACTATTGCAGCAACAACTGCTTAGTACTTTTAGGGTATTAATTTGAGCATATCAGCCGCCGACTTTGATTTCCAGAGATCCAAATCGGTCTCCGCCATAGGAGAGCACAGAGGTAACTCCATAAACAATGGTGGGAGTGGAGTTGGTCATTGATTCTCTTGAAGAAATTACCAATCTTCTTCACATATCTCAAGTCTTCTTAAGGCTCCGATCTAAGGTTGGTTTTAATATTTTGTTTGATTATCAGGAGGTTTAATTTTTGTTTGATTATCAGAGAAGGAAAGTATGAGAGATTAATCGGTTGGTTAATGAAATAGAAGAAGAGAATTAGGAGGCATCATCTCGTACATCCTTAAATCTAAAACACAAGTATGAAAACTCCCTGTGCCAAAACGAATTTAGTTTTGATTTATTTTTAATTCCAAAATATGTGTTTTATTTTGTTACCCTAGCCAAACCTACAAAATTACAACATATACCAGGGTTTTATCCACCCACACAAAACCTATCAGATCTAACCCGATTAGCTTTTTTTTTTTTTTTTTGAAATCGATCGACAAACTCAATTCGACAAATCACACTCTTCCCCCGAAATCAAAATCGTTGATAAGTGTTTTAAAGTGGTCACAAATGGATGGATTTCAGTTCCCGAAAATTCAAACTCATCAAATCCCTAATTTTACTCATCATTTCAAATCGGAAATCTCCTCTTAACTATGGACTTGATCAATGCCGCCGAAGGCGAGGGGAGGAATGACAGTTCGAGGATTTTAAAGTGGTCACAAATGGATGGATTTCAGTTGTGAATCGTAGTGAAAAGCAAATGCAAGTATAGTATAGAGGATTCGAGAATATTTATAATCTGGGATTCTGGTGAAATTAGTAAAACTAGTAATACTACTAAATGTTGTAAAACTAGTAAAACTTGGTAAAACAAAAGCAAATATAAATAGAGTTTTGGAATTATAGAGAAGAATGACGGCTTACACTACAAGAAAAAAGCGTATTATTACGCTATATGGTTATGCTATAATAGTCAAATTTCTTGTAGTGTTAGAATGGAGTAAATCCAATATTGTGGTAGTTGTTGTAGGTTGCTGGTGGAGGATATGGGTACATGTAAACATTTATAGGTTTAGAAAATTAGTAAACATGCTAATTGAATAGGATATGGGTACCTATATATATTTGAAACGTATAATCTTACCGATTCAGAAAAGTATATAGTTTTGGAAAAGACGTATAATCTTCAAATTCTATGTTTGAGAGGCCTTCTTCTGCTTTAAGCCATGAATTAGCTACAAAAAAGATTTTTGGTTGTTAGTATTTCACTACGATTTATATCATAATAGACAATGACTTAATAGAGATAAACTCACTTCCTAATGTTTCGACGCGGAAATATCTTAAAATGCAGAAGATGTGCCAATCATTCGCGCTTGTAAAACGTGAAAATAGTTGCTCGGCCAGTTCTCCATGAGCCAAACACTCTAACCCTTTAAACCTGTCACAAAACAAAACATTTACTAACAAAACACGATAACCCTTTAAACATGTCACAAAACAAAACAAAACACTTACTCTCTATCTCGGATGGTAAACTGAACGGTTGTCTTCATCCGTGGATTACCAACTCACGTGATTACTCCTATAACATCTATAAAACAAAAATAATACTATATTTACCAAGTTTTACCAGTTTTACCAAAACCCACAGATCCAATATATAGTTTTACAGAACAAAACACCAGTTTTACATAGTTTTAAAACACAAAAGGTTATGATACAATCAAAGTTACTCATACATATAGGATACAATTCTGACACTTCTTGCTGAATGATGTCACTGATGGGGGTGAAAACCAAAAAATGATTTTGGTTTGGATAGTCTTTGAGCAAACTAAAGGTTGTATTTCCATCAAAATATATTTCATAGAAGTTTCGATTTGTTTGCCTAATAATTTAACCCCACTGCACTGTAAAATGCTTGAGATTGAACCAATACCGCTCCCACTGCACTGTAAAATGCTTGAGATTGAACCAATACCGCTCAAAGTTCTTCACCCACGAGAACAAATGAAATGATTCACCAAAAATATTCGCTTCTATTCTTGTTCCCTGAAGATAAAAAAAACAGTGGTGTCTATCCTATCCTTGTTCCTTGATAGAGAAATTTAGAAGAGAAAATGATATATATATTACCTCTTCATCACAAAGAAGCAGGTTCATCGTTGGGCCAGATACCCAATCTCTTATCCACACACGCATGATCTTCACCGTGAGGTTCCAATCCTGTTTCTTTGTGTTTAACTCCGATATCATGTTGACCGCTCTTGCCATCTCTTAACTTGTTTTTTTTTTAAAGGGAAGAAGAGAAAAATGTGATCGCTCACTTGTTTTTTTTTTTGCAGAAGAGGGAAGAGGAAGAGTTGCGATATACAGTTGAGATATAAGAGTTGGAAGAGGAAGACGGAGGGCTCGATGAAGACGTCATTATGAGATGAGACAGTTTCAAGTCTCTTCGAGTTTCCCACTATCATCATTTATTAGAAAAAAATCTTTTGTTTAGATTTGATTTGAAGTTATAGTTAATATATATAATCATTTATATTACTTATAAAAAAGTTATAAAATTATTTATATGACTTGACAGTTATCTTGGTGAAAGTTTTTGTTTTGGCGCCAAAAATTTGCACTTAGTTTTACCAAAGATAGTAGTTTTACAAAAGTTTCAAATAGTTTTACTTTGGCTGTTTTCAATTTATTTAGTTTTACCCACTCTTAAACTTTGATTTTTTAGTTTTACAGTTGATTTTCCTCCATTAATCTATCATTCTAATTGTTGTGTGCATTAATATGTTTTAATTATACATTTTTACAACTTTACCCTACTAACTTGGCTATTTTTGTTAAAATGATCTTAAAAGTAAAAGAACTATGTTGGTGGGATTACTTCATATGAACCTAAAATTATCAATGTCGTAATTTTCCTGTTAGGTCACGTGAAAACATTTATTTGTGAGGTTTACAACGCCAATTATTATGTCGAGTAACTTTGAGTTAGGTATTGTTTCACATTATCATCTTTAATCAGTTTTACCAGAACACACAGATCCAATAAATAGTTTTACAGAACAAAACACCAGTTTTACATAGATTTAAAATACAAACGGTTAAGATACATTCAAACAGGGCTACCAAATCCAAAAAGCAACCATTGGAGTCCTTGCCTTGGCCGCCTTTTGTTTCGCGTCCTTGGTCGTCGTTCCCCACCCGATGAAAACCTCTTAGTTTTCCTTCTTCCCTTCTTCTTGACGCGATATGCAAATAATTTACAGTTTTATAGGATATTTTAGCACTAATCGCGTCTTATCCGACTTTATTATCGAATAACCAAAACTGTTAGCAAATGCACCTCTATCCACCACCTCTTGCACTGCCTTCCTATTTCGAAATTCTTGACCCACACTCAGACCCAAACCGTCTTCCCATGCCTCTATAAACTGACTAGCTTGTACAACAGGTGGAGGCTCAACATATCTATCATGCATTTCCTCGTCATTTGATTGCAATACCTCAAAGTTCATACCAGTAGAACTTTTCTCTGCTCTCGACAGTTGCTCGGGCAGTTCCGATGTAGCGATGACCTCCACATACAAAAGACATCTACGGCTCTCTTTATCAATACACCATAGGTAAACAGACAGATCCTCGTCATTGATATATCATAGTTTTTACCCTGTTTAAGCCATGATATAAGTCCTTTTATAGAGTCTTTTCTAGTGTTTTATAGTATTTTAGAGTCTTTTGCAGGTTATAGCACGTTGGAGCTTAATTGGAATTATTGGAGCTTTCTGGAGCATTCTGGAGCGAAACTGAAGTCTGATGACTAAGTGCCCGATCTGAGCAACAAGCATCGATCGATACCCCCTGGTATCGATCGACACTCATCGAGAATTCATGGGCCGCGACTTTTTCCAAGACTTAAAGAATTGCAAAAGTGCCCAGAAGACTTTGATAATTACAAGAAGACCCCAATTCGTGTTTTAGGTTATAAATAGGATTTTACAGCCACTTGTTTAGGCTATGCTTTATTTTGCTTTAGTTTAAGAGAGATTTTGGTGAGAGACAAGTCTGGTTTCCCTTCGTCCGAGATCAGATCTCAAAACCTTTGTTTCTCTTTCTGATTTTATATAGAGTATTTATTCAAACATGTCTATTGATTTAATCTTCATGTCTGAGTAGATTACCTGTTAGGTTTAGGGTTTTCTCATAGGGATTTCTTTGAATGCTAGGTTGATTATCTGTTAGGATTCATTATCTGAATTAGTTCTTCACCTTAGGTTGTTCTCAAAGCTAATTCTAGATTGATCACCTAGAACTTAGATCTTTGGATAATTGATTAGGCACGAGAGTGAGATTAATTACCTAGGTGAGCAAATTAATTATTCGCAAAGAGATTTGGTTTAATTAATTTGTGAACATATCAAACTTGAACTTTAAAGCTGATTTAGACTTTAGGATTCGTAAAGAGATTTAGAATTCCTAGGATTTAGATTTAGATAGTTTTCGCAACGAGAGTTGGTTAATTATATTTTAGTGATTTGAGTTCTAGAACCGTGCTTAATCTGAATCATGTTAGTTAATTTAGCTGCATTCATTGACTTCCTGAGAAATACCCTAAGCCTACATTCCTCCAACTGAATTTACAAACGCTTTTACTTACAACCCTGTTTTCAATTACATCTTCTGGTTTAGCTTGTTTCGGATCTATATAATCTATTGAGTGATTCTTGAGTTCTTGTGTTCGACCCCTTGATTTACTGCAGCAACTGCTTTAGTACTATTTAGGGTATTAAATTGAGCATATCAATTTTGGCGCCGTTGCCGGGGACTCAATTCGCCGTTAGATTTTAGCTAAGAAATTCGTCTAAATCGCCCGAGTATCGATCGATACCCTTGAGTATCGGTCGATATCCGTCGTCAATTTCAGTAACTTACGCTCTTCACTTTTGATTTCAGGTGCATGCATAATCTTGAAACCAGAAGCAAAAAGAGCACTCCGCTAGTTTATCTATCACTGGAGCAGCTAGCACACGTGGAACGCACAAACAGGAAAGCAAAGAAATCAGCTAAGATGAACAACAATCAAGTGGGGTTGGTTCGTGATGCTGCTGGAGCTTACAGAGACCAACAGGGTCGGTTGTGCAATGAGCAAGGACAACGTCTGGATGGAGAGGGGATCGTCATTCCACCTGCTCCTGTTGTCGCTGAGAATGTCGCTGGGAACGCGAACAATGCTGTGGTTAATCGTGGAAGAACGATTGGTGAGTACAACAGGCCGGATCAGTTTTTCGCCAATCGGTCTGCGATTCGTCCTCATGCGTTCGAGAGGAACGACTTTGAGCTGAAACCTGCTTACTACACTCTAGTGGGACAGCATCTCTTTCATGGTCTTCCTCATGAACATCTAATGGACCATGTGGAGAAATTCGAGGACTTGGTCACTAGCATCAAGAGCAATGGAGTGTCCTACGATTATCTCTTCTGCAAGCTTTTCCCCTACTCTCTAGGTGGAGAAGCTACTTACTGGCTGAGGCAGCTACCTCCTGGATCGCT
>PKML01075158.1:840084-883238 GCA_002933935.1 Eutrema yunnanense
TATCCCAGAGCTCTTGGGAAGACTAAGAAGGAGATAGAGGACACTAAATGCAAGGAAATTTTAGACAAGCTGGTTGTTGAACTTCCTTTCATAGATGCTATCAAAACTTCTGCAGTCTTCAGGAGATATGTCAAGAAGATGGTGTCCAGCAATGTGAACCTTGAAGATGGTTATCTGATGATCACTCATGAGTGCAGTGCAATCCTAAACAACAGGATCCCAACGAAATTACCAGATCCAGGGAGCTTTGTCTTGGATTGCACAATCGCTACTGACAGGTTTGAGCGTTCTCTTTGTGACCTTGGCTCAAGTGTCAACCTCATGCCCTACTCGGTTGCTAAGAGAATGGGAATGACATACTTCACTTCTACGAGAATCTCGTTGATCGTTCAGTTAGACTTCCAGAAGGATTGCTCGAGGATGTTCCGATTATGATTGGGAATTGCTTAATCCCAACTGATTTCATTGTCTTAGAGTATGATTCGGAACCCAGAGATCCTCTCATCTTGGGAAGGCCATTCCTAGCAACAGTTGGTGCTCTGATTGATTGCAGGAATGAGAAGATATCTCTTAACATTGGTGAGGTTGTCATGACTTTCAACATGGAGAAACTGATGAAGAGACCAACCATCGATGGACAGACTTTCTTTGTTGATACCTTCTGTGATATTCCTGAGGAGTACTTCTTAGAGATGCATCCCGAGGACCCATTGGAGAGAGCACTGGTCTATTCAGCTGAGTCAGAAGTTGATTCGAGTGATGCTGCTGCTGAATACGGGAAGCTGCTCGATTCAGCACTGCCAGTATCGATCGATACCCACCTGGTATCGATCGATACCCTGCGGCCAGAAAGAATCTTGGCCGAAACAACTAAGAAAGCTGATGGGCTTAGAGATTGGAGCGAGGAGAAAGCTCCTAAAGTGGAACATAAACCACTTCCTGCGAATCTGAGGTACGGTTTTCTTGGTCCTAATTCCACGTTCCCTGTAATCCTTAATGCTTCTTTGAACAACGCAGAGGTCACCTTACTGCTAAGCAAGCTGCGCAAGTATCGCAAAGCTCTTGGCTATTCTCTTGATGATATTTCAGGCATATCATCGGACCTGTGCATGCATAGGATTCATCTTGAGGACGAGTCAAAGGCTTCAATTGAGCATCAAAGGAGGCTAAATCCAAACTTGAAGGAGGTGGTTAAGAAAGAGGTCATGAAACTCTTGGATGCAGGAGTTATCTATGCCATCTCAGATAGCTCTTGGGTTAGTCCAGTGCACGTTGTTCATAAGAAATGAGGGATAACTGTGGTGAAGAATGACAAGGATGAGATGATTCCTACAAGGACTATCACTGGACATCGAATGTGCATTGACTACAGGAAGTTGAATGCAGCTACACGGAAAGATCACTTCCCATTGCCATTCATTGACCAGATGCTGGAGAGATTGGCTAGCCATCCCTACTACTGTTTCCTTGATGGGTATTCAGGTTTCTTCCAGATTCCTATCCATCCAGATGACCAAGGGAAGACCACCTTCACCTGTCCCTATGGCACATTCGCATACAGGAGAATGCCATTTGGATTGTACAACGCTCCATCCACTTTTCAGAGGTGCATGATGTCTATCTTCACAGACATGATTGAGGACTTCATGGAGGTGTTCATGGATGATTTTTCAGTATATGGATCATCATTCAAGGACTGTTTGGCTAATCTGTGCAAGGTGCTACAGAGATGTGAAGAGAAACACTTGGTCCTTAATTGGGAAAAGTGTCATTTTATTGTTCAAGATGGCATTGTACTTGGGCACAAGGTCTCTGAAGCTGGGATCGAAGTTGACAAAGCCAAGATTCAGGTCATGACAAGTCTCCAACCACCAACTTCTGTGAAGGATATTCGGAGTTTCCTTGGTCATGCTGGGTTTTACAGGAGGTTTATCAAGGATTTCTCCAAGATAGCACGTCCACTCACTGCTTTGCTGTGCAAGGAGATCAAATTTGATTTCATACCTGATTGTCTTGCAACTTTTGAGGAGATCAAAAAGGCTTTGGTGAGTGCTCCTGTTGTGCAACCTCCTGATTGGACTCTGCCTTTTGAGATCATGTGCAATGCCAGTGACTTTGCTGTTGGGTCGGTTCTGGGTCAGAGGAAAGACAGGAAGCTGCACGTCATCTACTATGCCAGCAGGACTTTGGATGATGCTCAGAGGAATTACAGCACCACAGAGAAGGAACTACTTGCTGTTGTCTTCTCCCTTGAGAAATTTCAATCTTACTTGATAGGGAGCAAGGTGGTTGTTCATACTGATCATGCTGCTCTCAAGTATCTGATGAATAACAAGGATCTCAAGCCTCGTCTTTGCCGTTGGGTTCTTTTGCTACAAGGATTTGACATCGAGGTTAAGGACAAGAAAGGCATAGAGAATGGGGTCGCTGACCATCTCTCGCGGATGCGGATCGATGCATACGTCCCTATTGATGATCAACTACCTGAGGAAGCCATCTACTTCATTGAAACCGGGTTTCAGATGAATTTCGCAGAGAATCAACAATTTTCACGAGTTGCAGGTTTCGGTATCTATCGATACCCTGCTGGTATCGGTCGATACCCTGGCGATTCCGAAACTGTTTTCATCATTGATCATTCTGGTGTTTCTAAACACCATCTCGTCGCTGCAGCAGATTCTGATAGTCCATGGTACGCTGATATTGCCAATTACCTCGCTGCAGATGCAGAGCCAAGACACCTCAAGAAGTATGACAAGAAGAAGTTCATGCGCGACATAAGGAGATTCTTTTGGGATGAACCTTATTTGTACAAGCATTGTTCTGATGGTATATACAGGAGATGCGTTGCTGAATCAGAGGTTCCAGATGTTTTGTTTCATTGCCATGGATCAGACCATGATGGACACTTTGCCACTTTCAAGACAGTATCCAAGGCTCTTCAAGCAGGCTTCTGGTGGCCTACCATGTTTAAGGATGCTCATACTTTCGTCTCACAGTGCGATGCTTGTCAAAGAAGAGGGAAAATCAGTAAGAGACATGAGATGCCACAAAATTTCATCCTTGAGGTTGAAGTTTTCGATTGCTGGGGCATCGACTTTATGGATCATTTTCCATCTTCACACAAGAAGAATTACATCCTGGTTGCTGTGGACTATGTGTCCAAATGGGTGGAAGCGATAGCTAGTGAGAAAAATGACTCTGCAGTGGTTCTTAAGCTGTTTAAGACCATCATTTTTCCTCGCTTTGGAGTACCTCGAATTGTGATAAGTGATGGTGGCTCTCACTTTATCAACAAGGTTTTCGAGAGGTTGTTGAAGAAGTATGGTGTGAACCATCGTGTAGCTACTCCATATCACCCTCAGACAAGTGGGCAAGTTGAAGTCTCCAAGAGGCAGATCAAGGAGATTTTGGAGAAGACAGTGAATGCTTCTAGGAAGGATTGGTCTACAAAGTTGGATGATGCACTATGGGCATACAGGACTGCTTTCAAGACACCGCTGGGTACTACACCTTTCCAAATGCTGTATGGGAAAGCATGCCACCTTCCAGTGGAGATTGAGCACAAGGCTGCATGGGCAACAAAGATGCTGAACTTCGACATCAAGCCTGCTGCTGAGAGGAGATTGATTCAGCTGAACGAGCTGGATGAGATCAGACACCACGCTTATGAGAACTCGAAGCTGTACAAGGAGAGAACCAAGGCTTATCATGATAAGAAGATCATCTCCAGACACTTCGAGCCAAACAACCAGGTACTTCTGTATAACTCTCGTTTGTAATTGTTTCCTGGTAAACTGCGTTCACGTTGGTCAGGTCCCTTCACAATCAAAGCGGTCAGACCACATGGTGCTGTAGTGCTGATAAATCGCAAAGGCGAGGAATTCACTGTCAATGGACAAAGAGTGAAACACTATTGGGCGAAAGCCGAGATTCCAACAGGGCAGATAATGCCTTTGGATGATGCACCAACTGCCTGAATGGCGTTACAGTCAAGCTATTGACGTTAAACGAGCGCTTGGTGGGAGGCAACCCACTGGTGAGTCTGTCTTTGAGTCGTTTTCCCTTTTATTTTCGTTCATTTTGTGTTTGTGTCAGGATAAACAAAGAGCAACTCGAAATCGCCCAAGCGTCGATCGATACCCCATTGGTATCGATCGACACCAATCGCGGATGAAAGTTCACCAAGTCGATCTAAGCATGGTATCGATAGATACCATGCCGTGTGTCGATCGACACCAACTGTTCCAGAACGGTACTTTCTTGTTTCTCTTCGTTCTATCCTTTTCTTTTGTTTCTTTTACCTACTCTAGGCTAGATAACACTGGGGACAGTGTTGTTCAAGTCTGGGGGAGGTGTCTGCTGACATTGTTTTTGTTTTTCTTAGAGTCAGTTGTTTTATCGAGTCAAAACGTTTTATTGAGTCAAAAACTTGTTGGAGATAATGATCCTGTGCTTGAACCTATTGATGTGATTTTGTTTTTGAGTGCACAGTGTTACAGGACCAGCTCTAGATCGACTAATGAAAAATCCAAGGACTGACCAGTTGACTAGAAATCATCCATGTCTCCAGCAGAGTTCTTCTGAAACCTGAGCCAAATTTTTGCACTTCATCAATGTGGTTAGTGTTGTTAGAGCTTGATTCATCATTCATATCTGATAAAAGAACCCAAGTGTTTAGAGTTATAGTATCTCTCTCCCCTGTTATAAGTTGATAGATAAGAGCATAAAAGATTGAAATGATTTTCTACTGAGTAGAGGGTTAGGAAAATTTCCAGCGATCCCATTATTCTACTTAAGAGGGAATGATCACACAAAGGATTGGAAGCGAGGCTAGGATTTTCCTATGATGCCATTATTCGCCTACATCCTTTGATACATAGAGAGGGAAGAACCGGGGATTTGGTGGCAAACACCATCAGTACTCGCGTCTCATACCTTGATGTGTATATGCTAAGCTGAAAAAAAAAATGGAACATAATAAGAAATAAGTCTGGGGGAGAGAAAGTGATACAAAAAGTGTGAAAAAGGATGGTTCCTTGTCATGATATTGTCTTGTAAAGAATCTAAAAGGCTCTTGAACATTGGCTGCAGTGATGAAACTGGTGATGAAGGTTTTAGTTGAACAATGCTGTGGGATAATGTGTGGAGTCTGGGAAAGCTGCGAATGTCTACGGAGAAGTACATGGTGGTTAGATTGAAAGCTGGTTAGGTGGCATTTGGGTACTTGGAAAGAAGGTCATTTCGATGGTTCATGAACAGGTGAGTCTCCGCGTTTTCAAACCTCTTTCTCTGGTTTAGTCTTCTATTTGCTTGAGGGCAAGCAAAAGGCTAAGTCTGGGGGAGTTGATATATCATGGTTTTTACCCTGTTTAAGTCATGATATAAGTCCTTTTATAGAGTCTTTTCTAGTGTTTTGTAGTATTTTAGAGTCTTTTGCAGGTTATAGCACGTTTGGAGCTTAATTGGAATTATTGGAGCTTTCTGGAGCATTCTGGAGCATTCTGGAGCGAAACTGAAGTCTGATGACTAAGTGCCCGATCTGAGCAACAAGCATCGATCGATACCCCCTGGTATCGATCAACACTCATCGAGAATTCATGGGCCGCGACTTTTTCCAAGACTTAAATAATTGCAAAAGTGCCTAGAAGACTTTGATAATTACAAGAAGACCCCAATTCGTGTTTTAGGTTATAAATAGGATTTTACAGCCACTTGTTTAGGCTATGCTTTATTTTGCTTTAGTTTAAGAGAGATTTTGGTGAGAGACAAGTCTGGTTTCCCTTCGTCCGAGATCAGATCTCAAAACCTTGTTTCTCTTTCTGATTTTATATAAGAGTATTTATTCAACATGTTTATTGATTTAATATTCATGTCTGAGTAGATCACCTGTTAGGTTTAGGGTTTTCTCATAGGGATTTCTTTGAATGCTAGGTTGATTTTCTGTTAGGATTCACTATCTGATTAGTTCTTCACCTTAGGTTGTTCTCAATGCTAATTCTAGATTAATCACCTAGAACTTAGATCTTAGGATAATTGATTAGGCACGAGAGTGCGATTAATTACCTGATAGAACCTAGGTGAGCAAATTAATTATTCGCAAAGAGATTTGGTTTAATTAATTTGTGAACATATCAAACTTGAACTTTAAAGCTGATTTAGACTTTAGGATTCGCAAAGAGATTTGGAATTCCTAGGATTTAGATTTAGATAGTTTTCGCAATAAGAGTTGGTTAATTATATTTTAGTGATTTGAGTTCTAGAACCGTGTTTAATCTGAATCCTGTTAGTTAATTTAGATGCATTCATTGACTTCCTGAGAAATACCCTAAGCCTACATTCCTCCAACTGAATTTACAAACGCTTTTACTTACAACCCTGTTTTCAATTACATATTCTGGTTTAGCTTGTTTCGGATCTATATAATCTATTGAGTGATTCTTGAGTTCTTGTGTTCGACCCCTTGATTTACTGCAGCAACTGCTTTAGTACTATTTAGGGTATTAAATTGAGCATATCAGTCATCCGAAATAAATAAATGTTCCTCACCTCCTCCCACCACTAGTGAAAAATAACTCAATTCCAATTTAACCATACTTTCATCTAACGAAACCTTATTGAATATCCTAACTTCCAGCTTCGACAAAATTATCTCCCCCATTGATGTCTTGAACATTAAACTATACATGCGACGTTGGTATTTAAAATATATGCTAACGTTGTTGCTCATCGTATCCTGTAAAAAACAATACAAAAAGTCACTCATTACTAGTAGTTATCGACAGTTATTCCAGTTTTACACATAAATCATGGTTTTCAATTTTACGAGTTTTACCAGTTTTACTATATTTAACAGTTTTACCTAGTTCTCATCCGCAAGAACACAAATTGGGGATCTAATCTACTTCCAATTCACTAGGATTCAACCACTAAAATACTTTTGTTACCTCTTTATCGACCCAGAATTCATAGTAAAACACCCAATGTGCATAAATAATCAAACTAATTCAATCCTTAAATTTGCTAAAACCAAATCGATGCAATAAAGCTTGAAGAACTAACCTTAAAGTGTGAAACTCAGTGCAGGTCGACGGCGGCAACGAAACAGCGGTCCGACGGCGGTAGATAGGAAGAAAGTCGACGGCGCCGCAGAAGGGAGAAGAAGAAAGTCGACGGCAAGGGCTTTCACTATTTTCCTTTTTTTTTTTTTTTTATTTTAAATCGAAGCAAGGGCTTTTTAGTCAGTTCACATTTTATTAATGAAAAGAGGGACATGTAGATGAAAGGAGGATATAGGAGATTGTTAAATCTGATTTATGGAGTTTGAGACCTTGCCTCGAGAATTAGAGAAGGAGAGAAGAGAGAACACGATAATTAAAAAAGAAAAAAAATAGACCAATAAAGGGAGGACACGTGTCAGCGCTGGAGAGCTCTCATTCTCTCTTTATAAGGTAGATAACACCAAGAGATAATTTTATAAACTAGTAATATAATTTTATGACAGTAGTTGTAACGTTTAAAAGTTCTATTTAAAAATTTTATGAAACATATGTCAATTTGGTTCATAAAAACCTTTGTTTGAAAGTCTAGTAGACCAGGGAATCGATTTGGTTGAAAAATAATATAGATTTTTTAATATAACTGTCGTTTATATTTTTTATCTTAGGTTTTTAATTTAGCAATTAAGAAATATAAATTACTAGACTGGTTTGTGATAATAAAAAAATGAAATAACAAAATAACTTACATTTGCATACAATGACGGCGGCGATTTTCGTTTCATGAGGATGGGTTCAGATCCTCAATGGCCCTGGGCAAATCACACGATATTTTTGGTCTGGATTACGGAAAACTACGATGGGATAAAGGATCTATGGACCGTTTATTGGTTCTCCATAGCTAATGATTCGGGATTCGGTTTTGACTTGTACTACGGTTTTGAATACGGTTTCGTATGGTCTCGACGTAGATTTCGGGATAGCGGATCTGATCCTTCTGGATCCGGGGAATTCCAGATCTCCGAATCGGAGATGCGCGATGAGATTTGCGAGCTCGGTTCAGTTTCGGCCAGGGTTTTTGCGATTCAGATTTGGCTCTTCAGGGACCAGATTTGGAAAATCGGATTCAGATCTTTGGGATACGATTTCGCAAGGGTTATACTCATCACGGTTGCTCACCGGTTCTCACGGGATCTACTGGGTGAGGTATTGGATCTTAGAGTCGGAAGCAACAAAGCAGAAAAGTTCAGTACTATCTTTTGGGGATCTGATTTTGGATGGGATCTTGATGCGGTCTATACGGTTCACGAGATTGTTTCCTTCTATGGGTCAATCTCAGATTCTGAAACCAGGAAATTACGGGCAATCCGGCAATCATGGCTTTCAAGGAGGCTTGCGGATTTTTCAGAGATTCAAGAGGTNGATCACTATAAGCTAGAAGCAACGGAAAAATAGGCAAATCGAAGAGAGATGAAAGGTCAAAAAGAACCATTTCATCACTTAGGATATTCGTAAATTCCAGAAATGGAACAAACACTAACTGGAGATTCATATCATCTATGGAAAGGGGAAATCAAAGGTCCAATCATTCTATGAAATTAAGTAGGAGATCCCACGGATGATGAATCGACAACTTCGGGTATGGTTGCTTCGCTAGCCTTAGTTTGGCTTGTCTTTTTCCTTTCTTTTCAGTCATCAACCGTTCACTTCCAGAAAGCAAAGCAGCGGACTGGGGATATATCATTTAATCAGGAAGGCCATCACTACAGTTCTCACCAGCCTTCTCTCTTCATACTTGGGAAAATTCATACCCGTGAATAGGGCTATAAGAGAATAGGGCTCTAAGAAAACAAATGAACTAACTTACGAGTGCTAAAGCTGAAAAACCTTCTGGAGATTTCTCACATCTCCGATACGTACAAAACAGGCGTAGTTCCTTTACTCAATTCCATCGCTTCCTTAATCGAATCCCCTTTTCGTTGAAATATCTCAAAGTATCAGAAATGCTATTTCATCTATACTATAGAATCTGGGCCAGACAGATACTTCATACAATTATATAGTTAGGAGTAACCCAGTGCTACAGAGAGGAATAAACCAGAGGAAGAAAGAAAAGCATGTCCACCATCTTTATTGGAATCTAAACAAAAGCTAGAGCGAGGATAGCAGCTACGAATCTTAAGTAAGGACTTCACATCCGAGCAAAGACTGGAACCAGTCAAGCGGAAGGTTGGTCAATCCCGTCCTATGAGCCTATGTCGTCAGCTCGTTACAGGAGTGGAGTCAAAGGATTCGAACCAAAGCATGCCGGTACACAGGTGCCTTCCTCATCTTCCTGATGCCAGGAAAAGAGAGAACAGAACTTGGTATGCGGAGGTCTTCTTTGCTGCTGTCTTTGCCCTATCTTTTGCCTTTGAGTCACTCCTAGCGAAGCAAACCTCGAAAAAGAAGTCTCAGGAAGTGAGTGAGTTATAGTACGGAGCTAAAAGCTTCGAGAAATAAGGGAAATACTGGCTCACCTAGCAACCTTTCATTGAATACCCAACAAAATCCAAAGATCATTGATGAATGAAGAAACTGAAGATCCAAGCACTCAGGAGTAAAGAGTCTCGAGAACAAGACGTTGAGCCCCTAACAAGCTCTGAACAAAAGCTCATTCTTTTCGCTATTCTACCTGACCTTTCCACACCTCTGTGCTACTAATGCCATAATGCCTTTTCAGCACAAGCATACTCCTCTAGCACAGAGATTGGACATAGGGAACCAAGCATTCCAAAGGACTATTCTTACTATGAGTTGACTGGGTAGCCCTTCTCTACTTTTATCGATTCATAGGACCTCCAGCAGTAGCACTAGTCGGAATGAACCTTCTTTAGAACATTCTATTAAGCATAAGCCAAGAGTTCACTAAGAGAGTATTGGAGGAAGGCATAGCTAATAGCAGCTCAGAAGCATCTGGTAGTACAATCAACTTATTATCCAATCCCATCTATCGCCCTAGCGAAGCAACCGCCATATCCCTTTCTAGCGAAGCAAAGCCTAGCGAAGTAACCCTTCTCACTCTATCACTCAGTCTTTCAGTTTATAATATTGGTTTTATTGTTAGAAGTAATAAGGTAGGTAGTGAGCTTTAGCAGGCATATCCGCCATCTTTCTTCCTAGCGAAGCAAGCCATATACGCCCTATCCTAGCAAAGCCATATCCATCGCCACATCCTCCACTCAGCTTTTCAGTTCTCTGAGTTATGTTGTTAACTATTAGGTGGGTGAAGAAATATGTAGGTGGTTGATATGCATGTGCAGCAATTTCCTCTCCTTTTAGTCAAGTTGAGCACACTAAAGTACCTCGCGGTACTCCTCTAGCGCAGCAATTTCGGTACTCAGTATATAATCCTTCCTCTTCTTTTGTTATTAGCTGATATGATAGGTGTGTGCTATCACAGAGGAATAAGTAAGCCTTAGCAGCTAGCTTCCAGCACACGGAAACCACCTACCAGCTTCTAAGGAAAACCAGCACCTGGTGCCTTATGGCCCTAGCAAAGCAATTCTGAGATGCCCTCGAATATGATGCTAATCATGTCCTGTCTTTGTGTGTTCAAGGACCATTAGACGGATTCAATCAACTCGATTTGATGATAGAATTCTGGCGATAGAATTTGTTTTTAGTGAATGAGGGATGCGCTGAAGAAATACCGACTGGCTTTGGCGGAGAGATTTGTTCCTTAGCACACCCGGCTAAGAGTTATTAAGTAGGGAGATGTTAGGCCTTAGCAGCCAGCTCTTCTATTCCGAACCATTGTTGCTTCCGTTTAAGAATCTCTTGTTCTGTAGCTAGTGGGGGTGCTGCTCTGTGCTCGACTTCTCCTTTCCTCACACCTTTACTAGTGAAGCAACCCTCACCTGTTCCTTAGTACACCGCTAGCGCAGCAACCTTCTCCTCATACTCTTCTATCTTCGGTCTGGCATCGCCGTCTCGGCCATCTGTGTGCTGCAACCAAACTCTTCAATCTTTGATTTCATCTCGTTTATGTTCCAAGGATATGTCATGCCTGTCAGCAAACATGTTAGACAACCTTTTGAACCTGTTATTTCCTCTGTTTCTGAACCTTTTTGTTCATTCGGATGTGTGGACCTCTCCGGTCTCAAGCATTAGTGGAATAAAGTACTATGTTATTTACCTTGATCATTTCACTCATTTTGTTTGGGTATATCACTCCTAGCGAAGCAAGCTTGATCAGGACCTTTTCTCACGACTTTTGCCTCTTACCAGCACAAGCACACTCTGGTGGCCACTGACCCGTCTCGTATCGTTTAGATATCGCTTGCGGGCTCGAGAACCATTCTATGGTCTTTTCTGCCGCCTTTACTCGGTTAACACACCGCTAAACAAGCGAAGCAATTTAGTGTGCTGATCACTCTGCTTGGGATTCCATTAACCAGTAACTCACCGTCTGATTTATATCAGAGCCAGTTGTTCTTCGCCCCTATAGTCAGGGGACGAGTCTCTTAACTCTTATTTTATTATTAAGTTGCCAAACTCTTCTTTTGCTGTGCTAAGGAAGGAGAAACTCCTTTGTCATAGACCACCTGAGATTGGCTAGCATGAATAGGGGTTAACCCTAGTTGATTCCTCCCCATTGCTTAGCGTAGCTATCCGGGAGCACCTGACTCTTTTTAATAACCAATAACCTTTTGAGAGACTTCTTGAGTCACAGAGGAAGCGGGGGCATAGCTTTAAGAGGCTAGGGGTGTGCTGCACAGCGTGCTTTCAAAACAACAAGAGCTTCCTTCGATTGGATTATTAGAAGATTGGGTTAACAAGACTACGGTGTGCTGCTGGACTGATAGGTTTACTGAAAAGGGACTAAAAATTTAAAAGCCCTAAAGAAAGGCAGTTCAATGATACTAAGATAGGCAACTCTCAAAGGTCTGGCTCTAGAAGCCAACCCGGTTTTCATGCTTGACAAAGAAAAGGGCTTGTTGGATGGTGGTCATTGAATAACCATCAGTGCGGTACTCGTAAGTCAGCTGACTACTCTGACTTTGCTACTTCTGTATAGCCTACGCTTAAACAAGGTAGGTCTTCGGCATGTCCCTTCATAGCGAATCAAAGCCTAGCGAAGTAACCCTCTCACTCTGTCACTCAGTCTCTAAGTTTAGAATCTTGGAATAAGGTAGATAGTGAGCTTTAGCAGTATTCCTTCTCTTGGCATATCCGCCATCTTTCTTCCTAGCGAAGCAAGCCAAGCCATATATGCCCTATCTTAGCGAAGCAACCATCGCCATATCCCTCCACTCTGTCTCTTAGTTTAGAATGTGTAGCTAAGGTTGTTAGTTGTATGAATAGGTGGTTGTTAGCCTTAAGTAAGCATATAATTCCCGAAGGATGGTTCGGTCTCAGTCTTAGAATCCTTAGTTTCCTACTCTTAAGAATGAAAGGATTTAGCTTCACAGCAGTAATATTCTCCCGAAGGGTGGTTCTGATGCAGCACACCGCAAAGGAGGCGCCTTAGTTACTAGGTATGCAGCTGCTGCCAACTAATAAGTTCACGAGTAAGCGTGGGAGTTTACGCTTCTGTCAAGACAACCTCTTTCACCNAAAATAGTGAACCCGACATATCTACCCAACAACAGGGTCTCAATACGGGAATAAATGCACAAAATGAATATAACGGCCTCACCTGCTATATTGACGGGTCATGGAAGGAATGGGATAAATTTTCTGGTTTAGGATGGTTTTTTTTTCAGGAGGGATGTGAAGAAAAGATTATGGGGTCCCGTAATCTTCGAAGAAGCCTATCCCCGCTACACGTGGAATTGGAAGCGCTCATCTGGGCGATGCATTGCATGATTGCAAACCACAAGACGGCGATAGCCTTTGCTACAGACTGCTCAGAGTTGGTGAAGATGGTGTCTACACCGAAAGAGTGGCCGGCATTTACGTTAGAGTTGGAGGAGTTCAAGAGGAGCAAGGAGGTTTTCACCTATTTCTCTATCACGCAAATCCCACGCACGAGCAACACAGTGGCAGACAAGTTAGCACGAGGTGCTCGAGTCTACCCATCAGATTTTACGTATGTAAACTCGATACCCCCGATTTGGTTCACCGAATAGGGCTAGGTATCAAGGCTGTTGAAAAAAAAAAAAAAAAAAAAAAAAAAAACTTACATTTGCAGACTCAGTATTTATGTAGATCTGCGTTTTGGACATCTTTGGCATAGATTCCAAACTTTTGTTAGATCCGGATCCAAATCCGTCCTTAAACAGTATAAAAAATAAAAATATGGTTATCGCTCAAAAAATGAAACAATATATCAAAAGAACAAAAAAAAGAAAACAACACAAAACCAAATTGCTTACCTTCTTAGACGAACTATGAATAGATGTTTGAGTTCGGTGATCTAAACAGAGTTGTTTGGTCAGAGGTTTATAGATCGGTGAAAATTATTGTTTGAGCATTTATATTTATATTGTACTTCAAACTAAAATGGTTAGAATCAACATAATTTCTCAAACAGTATATAATTTTCACCGATCTATAAACCTCTGACCAAACCACTCTGTTGAGATCATTGAACTCAAACATCTCTTCGTAGTTCGTCTAAAAAGGTAAGCGATTTGGTTTTGTGTTGTTTTCTTTTTTGTTCTTTCGATATATTGTTTCATTTTTTTAGCAAATAATTATAATTTATAATAAGAAACATCTTTTATTTTATAATTTATAATTATAAAGTGATAATTTCTGCAAATAATTATAAATTGGTGATACCTAACAGTCTATTTGGATCATAGACACCCTTTGGCTTTAAAACCTCAGCGGCAAGAGGCACAACAAAGCTGAGCATGGGGCTCACAATGAGGATGTAAGCTCTCGGACTGTTAGCATCAATAGCCTCAACCCATTCTTTCACCTGGTTAGCATTGCGGATGAGCTTAGCATTGCCGATGAAGTCATCATTAACCCGTCTTGGAACACCTCAGGTGATCAAAACGACATCCATTTCTTTCAAAGAGTCATGCAACTCAGACGGTCCATGGAAATTTTCTGCTGGACAATGCTTATCGTCCCAATCAACTTTACCACTAAATTTACGTGAGTTCCTCCCAAAGTTGGTATCGTCGTACATGTGAATTAAGCAGAGAGACTAATGGATACATGCCGAGCATAATTGACATATATGGACCAATACGTTCAGTAACACCAAGAATAGCTACTTTGTATGAAAACAGATATTCTCAACTACATTTTGTTCTAATAATTACTTTTAAGAAGAAACCTAACATGGAATAGGCAAGCAGAGAGAATATCCGGTTCCAAACGCAAATAAAATATGTAGAAATAACAACAACAAAAATTTGGTTGTGCACTATTTATGAACATGAAATTTTGATTATCTGCGTATTACAACACAACCTCGAGGTCCAAATTAACTATTTAAGAAAAGAAAAGGGAATAATAACCAGTGGCTAATGACTTGAATACAATTATGGTTTAATCCATGTTTGAATATATTTAAATCCGGTTCAATTGTGGTTTAAATCACTTAATGACATGACTCATGATAGAAATTGATTTAATTTCAATCCAGTTTAATTTTAGTTTAAAAGGAAATCTAGTTTAATTAGTTATGAAATTTGAAAGGAAAAAAAAATAGAGAAGAAATCAGAGATAGATAGAGAGTGATGATACAGTGGCGGATCCAAACTTATTTTTTACTGTGATGCAATATCAAAAAGAGTGAATCAAGGTCTTCAATATGAGTTTATTATGAGAATCTCATCCCCATAATTTCACAAAAAAATCAAAAGATTCATATTCAAAGTCAAATTTTGCAGTTTTGTTGCTTTTATTTATGTTTCTACTCTGTGATGTTACAGACTTTCCAGTTCAATATCACTATCACTATCACTATCACTATCACTATCAGTGTTAGATTATGTGGGAGCCCATCTTACGTTACTTCATAACAGACAGGTTTTGCATGTTGATTAACTCCAATCACTTGTTAAACATAAACAAAAACACAAAATATGAGGATTTGCCAAAAAAAACTTTGCCTAAAATAGCAGGATTTGCCAAAAAAAAAACTGAGTCGAGTGATGGTACCAGGGAGATCCCATGGAGGATAATCGAATGGATCTTGGCTAGAAGTTGTAGGCACTCCGACAAAGATCCCCATGGAGGATGATTACAAAAGCGTAGATATCTTGGCAGTTGCGGCCACAGAAGCCATTGATCATTGTAAACGCAGTCTCTGCGTCTGCGTTAGCGTTAGGATTCTCATGGTTGAATTGAATTCTACACAATACACAACCGTTACGAAACGAAAAATCGTATGAGATATATGTGAAAAAGAACAAATTAACCAAACTAGGAAAGAAGCAAAAACCAGAATTTGGAGATAAGGAGCTAATAGCAATGTTAAAAGTTATGGTGAAGATTAACAAAGTCCTATATGAATCTAACCAAATCCTATGATCTTAGCCAAAGCATGTTCTTTACAGATATACAATTACTTGTTAGTGGGTTCAATTATTTAATACATACTGTCTTTCAATATAAATATCATAGTATTGAATCCATAGTATCTCTTAATAGCTATATATATATGAGGAATGAATTGTAGGACTGATCCGATTTTCATCCAATAACAAGTTCATGTTGATATTAATAAGCTTGAATTGCTTCCTTATGAAAACAGAAATTCTCAACTACATTTTGTTCTAATAATTACTTTTAGGAAGAAACCTAACAGGGAATAGGCAAGCAGAGAGAATATCCGGTTCCAAACGCAAATAAAATATGTAGAAATAACAACGATACTCACATAATCAAGATGAATTTGAGATAGATACTGATAAATCAAAACGCACAAAGGAAATCGGTGGAAAATAAAACTAAGGAGCAAGAATATTCGGTTCCAAACGCACTACAGAGATCCAATCGAGAGGAGTTTGAGATAAAAAAAACTGGGAAAATCAACACGAAACAAAGCAATATTGGAGGAAAATAAAAACTAAGCAACGAGAATATTCACGGCTCCAAACGCACAAATTGTATATAGAATTAAATCTACCAACGATCGAGACAAACACAATCCGGAAGAATCTGAGATATAAATTGGAAAATCAACCAAAAAACACAAGAAATTTGGGGAAAATATCTTGACGAAGACGGTAGGGTTTAACGACAGAGAAGAAGGAAATGCTATCCGTTTGTGCTTACCGATTCAAAACACACAAACAATCTGTAAAAATAACTATCACTTACAGGGATCGGTAAGCACACAAGTGGTATATATAATTCACAATCTGTATGTCTGATTCATTAGGCAGAAATAAAGACATTAACAGATTAGAACTCACATGCATGTACTTGTTATGGCATTGGACTTCACCAATTCCAGGGAATTTCCATCCCCATCTCCAAAAGAATGCAACCAATATCTGCAAGAGATGTCTTGTAAGAAACCACAATCCAATCAAATCTTCAAAGTAAATTTTAAAAATCGAAACTACCTGTGAACCACCGAAGAACAGTGATTTTAAGACATCTTATCCCCAAAGCACAATCATCATCATATATAGTATAAGCTAGGTGATTTTTGGCTTTCGAAGCCTCTCATTCACTCTCACGTGGTTAATTACCCCTTGTCTCTCCTTTAAAAAAATCGATGATACCCTTTTATGTGTTAATCTTGTGTTTCGACTATGAATTGGCGGAATTACCCTTAATGAATCTAAATCGCAATTGGACTGTTATTTGAATGTTCGAATTTTCGTGGTGGGCTATATCTTAATTTCGAAATATTAAGCCTATAAATTAGACTATTTTGTTTGGCCCACTAATTATAAAAACCCTAGACTAATTTTTTCCGTCGTGATTAATCGGCTACGTATCATATTAAAAATGTAAAAATTCTTTTTTTGACTATTTACATATCTAATATTTGTACTTATCTTATACGTATATATTAAAAACGTAAAAAATGCATATTTTCGGCGATTTGCGTATCTAATATTTATATTTATCTTAATTAAATAAACTATGAAAACCCTAAGACGTGTAGGGGCTATAAATACCACGTCTTCTTACCCTTTTTTCGTGATTCGTATACGGTTTTCTTTAGGTTTAGTCGTTGTTTCTTTTGTCTTTGAATGTTTGCTATTTTAAATTTATTTTTGGGGGTCGATCATCTTTGAGTTCCTTATATTCATAGCTTTTTGAAAAGCCACGGAAAAGCTACGGAAAAGCTACGAAAAAGCCACGAAAAAGCTATGGAAAAACTACGAAAAGCCACAAATAGCCACCGATTAGCTACATAAAATTAGCTATGAAGCTATAGCCACGGAAAATTTCGTAGTTATAGCTTCTGTAGCTATAGCTTCGTAGCTAATTTTCCGTAGCTAATCGGTGGCTATTTGTGGCTTTTCGTAGCTTTTCTCACTACAAGAAAATATGCATTTTGCAACGAATTTTTGCGACGATTTTATTTCGTTGCAAATCAACATCGGTATTACGACGATTTCCCGACGACTGTAAAACTCGTCGCCAAATCGTCGCAAAATTGGGACGAAATATATCGTCGTAAATTTGTTGCTAATTTTGGTCCAATTAACGACGATTTAACAACGATTTTTTGGGATCGTCGTAAAATCATCGCAAAATGGTGACGATTTTACGACGATCCCAAAAATCGTCGTTAATTACCGACGTATTACCAAGAAAATGTATTCGTTGAATTTTGCAATGAATTACCGACGATAAATGAGTTATGTGAACATGTTTAAGTTAATGGGTGTATGGTTAGGTAAACATATTGTAAAATCGTTGCATAGTCGATGCAAAATTCGTTGCTAATTCGATGGTAACGAAAATAAAAATCTATATATAGCGGCCAACCTTATAAGAAAAAATTCATATTCAAAAACATTTACTTCTCTCTGAACAAAAAAAAATGTCAATATACGAAATTAGAAGATGGATGTATAATCGTTTTGATTCGAAGGGATCGCTAACAAAGGAGTTCAGTGATGGGGTGGAGGGATTCATGCATCAGGCGGGAACTATACAAAATACGATTACCAGTGGTAAGATGTACTGTCCTTGTCCAAAATGCAAGAATAGGAAATTTATCATTACCTCGAAGGTGTGGTCGCATATATTAAATAGAGGGTTTATGCCGCATTACTATATCTGGTATTATCATGGAGAGGGTCATGGGGGAAATGCAGGTAGTGGTAGTAGCAATTATCAAGCATCGAATTTTGATGAGTCAAATGATTTTAATCAATTTGATTATCATGCGGAGCATGGTCAAGATCATGATAGGATTCATGACATGGTTACAGATGCATTTCATGAAACCGTAAGTACATTTGCACCTGATCATCATGATGAGGAACCCAATCTAGATGCAAAAAGATTTTATGATATGCTAGATGATGCAAATCAGCCACTCTACGAGGGATGTAGAGAATGGCACTCTAAATTGTCGTTGGCGGCTAGAATGATGACTATTAAAACTGATAATAACTTAGCTGAAGTTTGCATGGATGATTGGGCTGATTTGATTAAAGAGTATTTGCCAGAGGACAATTTAGCTGCTGAAACTTACTATGAGATACAAAAGCTGTTTTATAGTCTTGGGTTGCCTTCTGAGATGATAGATGTCTGTGTTGACAATTGCATGCTTTTTTGGAAAGATGATGATAAGTTGCTGGAATGTCGATTTTGCCATAAGCCAAGATATAAGCCGCAAGGTACTGGTCGGAGTAAGGTACCGTTCCAGCGGATGTGGTACCTTCCTATAACTGATAGGTTAAAAAGAATGTATTAGTCTGAGAGGACAGCTGCATCGATGAGATGGCATGCAGGTCATTTGCAGACAGATGGGGAGGTTACTCATCCTTCAGATGCAAAAGCGTGGAAACACTTTAAGACGGTACACCCAGACTTCGCTAGAGAGAAACGAAATGTGTATCTTGGTCTTTGCACAGATGGATTTAGTCCATTTAGTATGTCTGGTAGGCAATATTCTTTATGGCCAGTAATCCTAACGCCTTACAACCTTCCTCCAGATATGTGCATGAAAAGGGAATTTTTATTCTTGAGTATTTTAGTACTTGGTCCGAAGCATCCGAAGCGTTCCCTTGATGTGTTTTTGCAGCCTCTGATAGAGGAATTGGGACAGTTGTGGTATACCGGGGTTCAGACATATGATTTTGCGAGAAAAAAAAATTTACAATGCATGCGGTTCTTATGTGGACAATAAGCGACTTTCCTGCTTACGGGATGTTATCAGGTTGGACTACGCATGGGCGATTAGCTTGTCCATATTGTCTCAATAGGACATATGCTTTTCAATTGAAACATGGTCGAAAAACAAGTTGGTTTGATTGTCACCGCCGATTTCTACCGATTCACCATCCATATAGGAGAAACAAGCGGTTGTTTAGAAAAACAAAGTTGTTCGTGTTCCTCCTCCTGTTTATCTTTCTGGGAAAGATCTAGAAGCATAAATTGATCATTATGGTGCACTGGAAACAGTCAATCGTGGTGGAAATTGGCACACTCCAGCTAATATGGCGGATGGATATGGGGAGCATCACAATTGGCATAAGAAAAGCATATTCTGGAATCTTCCGTATTGGAATGATCATTTGCTTAGACCCAATCTGGATGTCATGCATATTGAGAAAAACTTTTTTGATAACATCATGCATACATTGTTAAACGTGCGTGGAACGACTAAAGACAACGGTAAGTCAAGACTAGACTTGCCTGATCTTTGTTGTCGGAATGAGTTACATATTACAAGAAATGGGAAAGCACATGTTCCCATATTTCGATTGGGTGCAAAAGAAAAGCCAGCCTTGTTCAAATGGGTGACATCTGATGTGAAGTTCCCGGATGGATACGTATCTAATCTAGCTAAATGTGTTGAGAAAGGGCAAAAGTTTTCCGGGATGAAGAGTCATGACTGTCACGTCTTTATGGAACGGCTACTTCCTTTTGCATTTGCTGAACTTCTACCAGGAAATGTACATGAAGCCATTGCAGGTAACTTTAAATTAATCACATATGTAAACATTGATATAATATATATGAAATGAAAAATTAACAAGTCTACCATTTATGTGGTAATTGTCATTGTAGGCATTGGAGCGTTTTTTCGGGATCTTTGTACCCGCACTTTGTCGCACAACTTGATTCTACTATTCCTATTTTGTTGTGCAACTTGGAGAAAATATTCCCCCCAGCCTTCTTTGATGTTATGGAACATCTACCTATCCATCTCCCTCACGAAGCAGAACTTGGAGGACCTGTGCAGTATCGGTGGATGTACCCATTCGAGCGATTCATGGGACATTTGAAGCGGAAGGCTAAAAATCTAGCCAAAGTTGAAAGTTCAATAGTAGCAGGAAGAACTTCTCACTTCACGGGATACTATTTCGGCTCGAAGGTCCGCACACGGAAAAGGACAGCACGGCGATATGATGATGGAGGTGTAGGAAGAACATATGATAATGAAGGTGTCCCAAACATTTTTTATTCAATCAGTCGATTATGTGGAATCGTGAAGTCAGTTTGGTTTGCCAATGAAAACGACCATCATAGTGCCCAAACGTATATCCTCTTAAATTGCGAAGAAGTTAGTCAATTTGAGAAGTAAGTTTATATATATATATAGTTAAATTATATATCCATTTATGCTTAATTTGATATATATACTCTTGTATGCAGTGAATTTGTTAGACAAGTACGAGAAGTCATTGAAGGAATCTCAGAAGACGAAATCAACAAGCGTAAAGATCAACACTTTGCCCCGTGGTTGAAGACGCAAGTACGTAGAAATTAATTACTTGGACAATCTAATACATATATATTGATTTTGTTAATTAACGATTTAGGTCGAGCATGGGGATACCGCATATCCACTCTGGTTCTATGAGTTAATCAAATGCCCCATATCGAAGATAACGACTGCACACATGTATTGCACACGCGGATATATATTTCATACATTCAAATACGGCAATCAAAGAGCTATTGCCAACTACGGGGTATGTGTGCGGGGCGAAATAGATTTTTATGGAGTGTTGCAAGACATAATTGAAGTTGATTACCCCGACTGCTTAGGTTTGAAATGCGTTCTCTTCAAATGCGACTGGTTCGATCCAACAATTGATCGAGGGGTCCGTAAAAATAAATTTGGGGCAGTAGACGTCAACCAATCGCGGCGTTACAATAAGTATGAGCCAATTATTTCTAGCATCACAAGCAGAACAAGTCAGCTTTGTTCCATATCCGCGAGTTCGGACAACGCATATCTCATGGTTATCCGTTATAAAAGTTTCTCCGAGGGGTCGAATTGAGGGGCTTGAGGATCTCCTAATGCAGCAAGATCATTGCTCTGATATGCCAGAACCAAATGAGAGCACTGATGATATCCTTTTGATAGATCCTCAAAACAGGAAAGTTGAATATCTCCCATACGATACAGAGGAAGAAGATGAGGAAGATGAGTTCGAAGAAAGTGATGAACCAAATGATCAAGAAACAGATGTGTCTTCGTCCGAAAATGAATCAGAGTGACCGCGCTAGCTAGTAATTATTGTGAATTTAATGTATTAATTAATATTGTGATTGAGTAATTATTGTGAAATTTAAGTGATCCGATTTCTATGAAATGCCCTAAACCCCAAACTTGATCCCATCTCCGATCTCCGCTCATTTCCCGTCGTAGGTGCGGCGATTAATAAATTACGAGACATATGTGTCTATGTGTCTTTTAATTTATTAATCGCCCCAACTACGGCGGGAAATGAGCGGTGATCGGAGATGGGATGAAGTTTGGGGTTTAGGAGATTTCATAGGAATCGTCGCTAATTTGCGACGATTTAGCGACGATTCATATGAAATCTCATCTAAACCCTAAACCCTAAACCCTATGCCCTATGGCTAAACTTTAACATCTTAACATCTCCTTGTATTTTGCAATGAGATGTCAAGTCCCTAGAAATGGGATTTCATGGGAATCGTCGCTAAATCGTCGCAAATTTGCGGCGATTTAGCGACGATTCATATGAAATCTCATCTAAACCCTAAACTCTATGCCCGATGGCTAAACATTAACATCTTAGCATCTCCTTGTATTTTGCAATGAGATCTCTAAATCTTCAAATCATCTACAGGTTCATCGAGATTGAATAAATACTAAAACATAGAGTATGCGTACATGATACATTTGCTAAGATGAAGTAAGATAATGAGTTTGTCGAGAGAACGGTGATAAAATGAGTTTATATTCCCGACAATTCGAAGAACTCATTAAGGAAAATACAATGATATGTTTAGTGTTTAGGGTTTGGGGTTTAGTGTTTGTATGTATTTCAGTAAATCGTCGTTAAATCGTCGTAATTGGCGATGATTTACTGAAATACATACAAACCCTAAACCCTAAACACTAAACCGTAACATCTCATTGTATTTTTCAAATCTTATTTGAAATCCTTAATGAGTTCATTGAATTATCGGGAATATAAACTCAATCAATTACCGTTCTCTCGACAAACTCATTATCTTACTTCATCTTAACAAATGTATCATGTACGCATACTCTATATTTTAGTATTTCTTCAATCTCAATGAACTTATAGATGATTTGAAGATTTAGAGGTCTCCATAAACATTAAGATCAGTTTATAAGTGTTGCAAGCGATGTAACAATCCTCGTACCTATGCCCTATACCCTAAACCCTATTTTTATAAAATATCATCGCAAAATTGTTGCAACCTATGAATTTAATTAACATAAATAGAAAAAATTAAATTCCGTGTTGCGACGATTCGTCGTAAAATCGTCGCAACACGGAATTTAATTTACCGCGTAACTGTTCCCGCGTGTGGGAAAAACCAAAAAAATTAAATTTCATGTTGCGACGATACCCATTTCTATATAATCAGCCCATCGCAACTCATTCTTCACACTCTCTAATCTCTCTTAAACTCTCCCTCTCATCTTCTGCGACCAAAAAAAAAGATTAGTAAATTTTTATTTTTTTTTTAATTATATTTAAATTTTTTAGTTGGAATAGATAGAATATTTTATTAATAATGTTTAATTTGTTTAGTTAATGATAGATAGGAATGGAACAAATTAGGTTGATGGAAAAATAGAAATTAGGAGATTAATTTTGATATGTTTTTATAGTTAGTAATATGTTTCAATTTTTATGTAGATTAGCGGTCGTGCGCATTATGCTCAGTTTTTTAGAGATCGTGATGGTACTGGGACATCGGGTAGCGTCCAACCCGAGTCTTCTGAGGCTACGCACACAGATTTCATCCCGCAGACACATGAGCCACCGCCGCCACCAGCACCACCACCACCGCAGGTTCCACCAGTTGGAGGACGTCCGCCAGCCCTGTATTCACACATGACGGTATTGGATTTGCTTGCACAGCCGGGACGTCGTCATATCACCAGATTAGACCCGGACCATTCCGACGGTTCAGAATGGTAATTTTTTTTCCAATTACATTTATTATTACATTATTAGATTAAATATGTTTTATTTAATTATTAATTATTGTTTCAGGTTTGGGGTTGAATGCAAAGTTGGGCGCACCGTGTCCGAAATCATCAAGGCTTACTTCACCGAGCCTCATTCCAACTGGACACAGCTCCCGAGCCACGTCAAAGATACCTGGTTCAAGATGTTTGCGGTACGTGAAACTTATAATTAATTTATATTTATATGTTCATTTTATTTGATAAAATATTTAATTAATTTTGTTTTTGATGCAGCAAAAATATAACTGGGATATGGGGATTCACGGCGAGGTTGAGACTTTGTTCCTAGCGAAGGTGAAGTTTCGTCTCCAAGGGGTAGTTGGGGAATGGAAGAAGGCGTGGAAAAAGGATGGCGATGAAGCGAAGCCTCCTTCGATGGATAGAGCGGTTTGGGACGGTTTGGTGCAGTATTGGCTGGATCCGAAGTCGATACTAACCGCGGAACGGTGTTCGGCTTCCCGCAACACTGTTGGCTCGGATGGCAAACCCCGCGTCTTTGCCTCATACAGCCGGCCAAACGCCCTTTGCGGGTGTTCGTCTAAAAATGGTAATCAAAATTTATTTAAATTATTTCGTTTAAATTTATATGATTAATAACATTGTTTTTTTTTTATGCCGCCGAAAATGGAGGTGTACTCCCTCCGTTGACGCAAGTTTATGAGAAGACACACCGGAAGAAGAATGGTGTCTTCGTTTCAGAGAAGGCCGAGCAGATCTTCAACGAGGTGACTTCCAGGATCACCGAGTGTGAGACACAGCTATCTCAGCAGCTATCTCATGGCGGTTCGTCGGTCAATTCTGGAGGGTTGACCACAACCGATATGGACCGGATCTTCGAGGAGGTATTACAATAGTTTAGTATATATCTAAATATTTTTTGTGCTTATTATTTCTTTTTAAAATTTTCATTAAATGTAATTTTAATTGTAGGTCGCTCCTAAAAAAAAGGGAAAAGTCGTCGGGTTAGGATCTATTCAAGATGTTTCGGCCGCCTCGTCATTTGCTCCACGACGACGATTGCCAGATGATGTTTCAGTCGTCTTACGTGCGACGATTACGAGTCTTCAGCAGAGGGTTGAGACCGAAGCTGCGACAAATCAGGCGAAGATTTCGAGTCTTCAACGGGCGTTAGAGATGAAGACTTCGGGGAATGATGACCTCTTCGACATCATGGCGATCGATAACCCGACAATGCAGACCATGTTGAAGCTGAAGCGCCAAAGACGAACGGAGGCAGCCGCGGCGGCAGATGCGGGGCCAAGTCATCAGCAACCCCATCACACTTTCGGAATCGATGATTTCGATATAACTTTATAAATTTTATTATTTAATGTTTTTTGTAATAATCTTTTATTATATTTATAATTTTAATTTTAATTTTCAAATTTAATTTTCGAAAAATTATTAAATTTAATTTTATAATTAAATTATTTAAAAACTAAAACAATTAACATTCGTTGCTAAATCATCGCAAAAATCAATCGTCGCAAAAGCGTCGCTAATTTAAATCGTCGCAAAACCAAATCGTCGCCAAATCGTCGCAAACACATATCGTCGCTAAACCGTCGCTAATTTAAATCGTCGCTGATGTGCATCCTTAAATTGTCGTTATTTTGTCGTTAATTGCCTTCGTATTACGACGTTTTATTATTCGTTGTAATTTTGATGTAAAATTTACGACGAATTAGCGACGATTTATTACCAACGATTTTGCGACGATTTTTCTTCCTTGTAATTTTGCGACGTTTTTACGACGATTTCTGGTTTGCGTCGATCAGTTAGCGAGGATTTGAATTTCGTCGCAAAATCGATGGTACAGGAGATTTGCGACGATTTCGCAACGAAATCATTCGTTGCAAACTGCCTGTTTTCTTGTAGTGTATGTAGCTTTTCTGTGGCTTTTTCGTAGCGTTTCCGTAGCTTTTCCGTGGTGATTCAAAAAGCTACGAATTTATTGTGGCTAATCCGTAGCTATACGCATAATTTTAAGTAGTGATTCTTTATTACCAATGTTTTGTTATTATCGTTTATTTTTATTTTTGATGATTTTACTATACGTTTATTACTGTCTATTGCACTCTCCGAATTATTATTTCCGAGTTTTTTGTTTATGTTAAATTTGGCCTCATAATTTTTCTTTTATGATTTATTTATAAAAGTCTTCATATAGCGAATGACAGCCATTTGGGTTAAGAAAATGTTTAAGTAGTTTTTTTTTTTTGGTAGGTTGTGATTGGTTTTTGGTTTATTTGGTTTTTGTTTTGTTTTTTTACAAACAGTTCAATCAGGGCCGGATCTGAAAATTTGGGGGCTTGAAAAAAAAAAACAAAATGGGGGCCACTAATTTATTTTATACAAAAAAAAATTTCAAATTTAAGAGTCGGAAAAAAAAAAAGGGAAACGTTGTCTTTAAAAAAAAAAATGGAAGCATGATTTTTTTTAAAAAAAAAGAAACCTGATCAAAGGTTTTGTTTTTTCGTTTTATAAAAAAACATTATTAATATATATATTCTATGGGGGCCTGTTAAAAATGGGGGCTAGGACAAATGTTTCATTGGGCTTTGCCCAGATCCGGCCCTGAGTTCAATATAAAAATGTTTAAGTAGTTCTTTTTTTTTTGGTGGTTGTGATTGGTCGTCTTGTCGGTCGTTTATTTGTAGACCGTTTGACGCGCTCGGCAAGGCAGTGAACCGATGAGATTAAATAGGTACTTGTGTATTTAATATATACTGTATATTTTTGTTTTGTTAATTGTGATTATATATTATTGGATCTCTGAATCTATCAGCTCGATGTTCATTTATATATTCTCAACTATTTTGTTAGTTTTTAAGGTTCTGATTGTCATCGGTCGGTTCGTGGATTTGGATATCCTACCGTCTCATCCATCATTATCCCGTTTTTATTTTTTTATTGTAATCATATAGGCTTTACTGATTATGTTGGGTAAAGTAGATTTCTTACTTGTATGTAATGTAATCTAACGTTTGATCTTCTTCGGTGTCCATGTCGTTTGTGTCTAACATGTTGTTTTGCATATACATGAATAGAAGGAGACTCAAGGAGAAGTCCATGGAAAGGTTCATAGTAGGGAGAAAATTCACGTAATGTGAAGAAACTTGATGATCGTTTTATACACGGACTGTCGTGGTTTTCTCCATGGTCTTGGAGCATTGATCTATGCATGAACATGTATGGTTTCATAAAGCGATCCATCATTTGAGTTTAAAAGGATCAAAAAATCGTTCTAAACATAGTTCTTGAGAATGTTTAAGAGTTTAAGATTTCTAAGGTGAAAAAGTTTGTAGATCTGGTATTAACACAGTCAATGCAATTTCTATGTTTATGAAATCTCAAATCAAGACCTATGTAAAACATCTCTAATTAAAACATCTCTAATTAAATTGATTTGTATCATAGTGTGTTTGATGCCTATGTTTGTTGTAAATACAAGTACAAGTAATGATGCAATATCAAATTTAAAATTTTGACTAATATCTAACGAGATGAGAATAAGGTGTATGAAGCACTTATTTATGGTATGTTCCAAGTCTGACTTTCATTTCTATCTTCACAAAAAATGAAATTATTTAAAATTACATTTTTCCGAATAATGAATAATTAAGGCTCTAAATAAATAAATAAATTGAATTGTGACCTGTATACACCAATTTATAAAAAAACTTTATCCACACGAGGTTTTTGCTAGGGTTTCGGTTATATACTTGCTATTTTTGGACTGTTTTTTAGGTTGGGCGTTGTTGTAAAGATATGGAGTATAAGAAGAATACACATTACCCCAAATGGCGGTAATGAAAGTATATGTTGAAGGTGGTGAATTGAAGAAGAAAAGTTTCGGATTGCATGTGGATGGGAATCTTTGAAAAAAGTTTGAGAATAAGTATATTTGTTGTTGTTGTTGAATCTTGAATAATTTTCGTAGATGTTTTTCCCGATCATTTTGGTGGTTGATGAAGAGGAGGAGCCAAAAAAGATTATGGAGGCAGCGACTGAAGTGTATGAGGATGGTTGTGTGTTCATTCATAGGTTGTGATTAGCTTGGACGTGTCTACTACACATATTTAGACCTATAAACATACATATTTTAGGAAAGATAGTTAGATGATTTGTTTAAACGTAAGCACGTGAAAAAATATTATAAGATTGTTCTAATTAAATGTATATATATTCTATAGCATCACTCCAATCTATTATTAATCTGAAAACGGTTATTAAGTGTAAATTGCTCATGATTTCTATCTAAACCAAATTAAATGCTTAAGTTGAAGAAGATAAAACTAACCCTATCTATTGTCGAAATTATATTTTATGAAGGAGAATAAGAAGAAGAACATGTTAAAGATTCTCGAAGAAGAACGAAGAGCACTACAAGAAAACAGGGCGATTTCCGACGGAAATTCCGACGGCAATAATTCCGCCGGAAATTTCCGACGGATTTCCGACGGGATTTGGACGAACGTATTATCCGTCGGAAAACATTACCTGTCGGAAATCCGTCGGACATTTCCGACAAATTTCCGACGGATTTCCGACAAATGATGATGTTGCCGACATGTTTGCGACGGGTTTTCGACGATGGATATCCGTCGGACAATTTCTGACGGATTTCCGTTGGATTTCCAACAAATGCTGATGTTGCTGACATCATTAACGACGGATTTCCGACGACGACCATCCGTCGGACAATTTTCGACGGATTTCCGATAAATTCTGATGTTGCCGACATGGTTGCCGACATCGATAATATCTTCGGAAATCCGTCGGAAAACATGCACAATTTTCTTATAAAAACGTATCCACCCTTTCATTTACAAACACAAAAAAAAAGTTCTCCTATCTAATTCCTTACGAAAATGTCTTCTTCAGATCCTTATAATTATTTTCGATCATGGATGGACAAGCCTCATCAAATTCCAGACACGGGCCTAATTACCGAAGAATTCAGAGAAGGTTTGCAAGAATTCATGGCATTTGCGGGTAATCATAAGAAAGCCAAAAAAACCGGTAAAATCTACTGCCCTTGTAAGAATTGTGGGAATCGTAGATTAATCGTGATAGAGGAAGTATGGTCACACGTTTATTGTCATGGGTTTATGTCGGGTTACAAGATTTGGTATTATCATGGAGAAAATGATACAATGGTAGATAATTATGCTAGTACTAGTGAACAGTATATTGGGGATAACGCTAGCTTAGAAGAGCCCGCAATGGAAGTACAAAGTATTGTAGGTCATGTTCAGATGGTGAACGATGCATTTCGTGAAAGTATACCATCGGTTGCTGAGTATGGAGATAGAGGAGAAGAACCTAGCTTAGAATCTCGGAGATTCTTTGATATGCTAGACGCTGCTAAACATCCGTTATATGATGGGTGTAGAGGTGGACATTCCCCTTTATAACCTACAACTAGGATGATGGGTATAAAGACGGATTTCAATTTGAGTGAGGAGTGCGTGGATGCAATCGCTGATTTTGTGAAAGACATTTTGCCTGAAGATAATCTTGCACCGGCATCATACTATGAGATACAGAAACTTGTTCAAGGTCTAGGATTGCCGTATCAGATGATAGATGTATGCATCGACAACTGTATGCTATACTGAAGAGAGGACGCATACCGTTTGTTGATATATCATGAATTTTACCCTATTTAAGCCATGATATAAGTCCTTTTTATAGAGTCTTTCTAGTGTTTTGGAGTCTTTTAGAGTCTTTTGCAGGTCTTAGCACGTTTGGAGCATTGTTGGAATTATTGGAGCTTTCTGGAGCAGTTTGGAGCAAGAGCTGAAGTCGTGTTGCTGAGTATCTGATTTCACGACAAGCATCGATCGATACCCCCTGGTATCGATCGATACTCATCCCAACAAGACACGACCCGCGAGTTTTTCAAGTCTTGAGGAATTGCAAAAGTGCCCAGAAGTCTTTAATAATTACAAGAAGACCCCAAGTCGTGATTTAGGTTATAAATAGGATTTTACAGCCACTTGTTTAGGCTATGCTTTATTTTTTTTTGGTTTAAGAGAGAACTTGGTGAGAAGAGAGCAAAGTCTGAATTTCCCTTCGTCCGAGATTCAGATCTCAAACATCTTGTTACTCTTTCTTATTTTATTTGAGTATTTATTCAGTCATGTTTATTGATTCAATTTCCATGTCTGAGTAGATCACCTGTTAGGTTTAGGGTTTTCTCATAGGGATTTCTTTGAATGCTAGGTTGATTATCTGTTAGGATTCACTACCTGAATTAGTTCTTCACCTTAGGTTGTNTTGTCTTGATGATTATATGATGATGATTTAGGTTGATCTTTGTTAGGTCCTTCACTTAGGTTGGTTCTCAATGCTAGATTTGATGAGATAAACCAAAGTCTAGAACTACACCTAGATTAGGTAGTTCTAGTTGGCGTGACAAACCAATCTAGAGCTACACCCTAGGACTTTTGGTCTCATCCCATGCATTAGGGAGAGATTCGAGTAAACGGTGTTAGTGCTAGATTAGATTTATTCATTCGAGTCTTGAACTTAGGCATTTCACTCCTAGCCGGAGTTTAAATGAATTGCTTGAAACGAATCTTTTGTGAGCTTTTCGTGCCTAGCCAACGATAGTTGACGTCTAGGGTGATTAGTGAACTAAGTGGGATTGGAGGTCAATGCTTGTTAATCACCCTATCACAAACGACGGTTTGTTCTTGATTTGGTGATTAACAAAGTGATTAGTGGTACGACGGTGGATTAGTCAAAATTATGAATCCCATGTTCTAGGATAGTGTTCAATGCAATCTTAGACATCATTGTTTGCTCATTAATCATCTTCTTGATAGTTCATTCCATGATCCAACACTTATATCTTTGTTTTCTTTCTTGCATTTGTTTCCTTAGTTTAAAAAACATAAAAACCCAAAAACATTGCTCTAGCTTAGGAAGTTTCATGCATTCCTAGTGTATTGATCTTAACCTCTTCGGTTCGATCCTCAAATACTACAATGATATGAGTGGACTTGAGGTATTGATAAAGACCTAAAAAGTCTATCTATCAGAGGTCCGTTTAACCTCAACAATGATTTTATTATAAAGAAGTTCGTTTGTTTTTTTTGGTCCTAATGGATTTCTCTTCTGTATGCTAAAAATTCACAACCATGTTATAGAACTCAATAACAACATTTTGATCCGCTCTTTGATCGATCTGAAATTGAGTACAATATGATATGTATATAAAAAATCTGTTACCTTTAAATTACTATCCAAAACTCCATACTTGCAATTTACCTATAAAAACTCTAGACCTTTGAAATGCTGCACATTACAAGTTTCAGTTTCAGCCATGAATGAGAGAAACTCTGTTTCAATAACTGCAGCTTTAAGTTACTTGTTAGTTGAACACCACAAGAGTTTTTTCCAATTCGAATTCTCCTAAAACTTGATTTCATTTTGGTGTGCTCGCAAAGTATGTATGAATCAACTTTGGTGTTTATAGTTTGATTTCTTTAGACAAACTTGTAATAACTAGTATATGCCAATGATGTGTTTCAATAGACAAAGACCAAAGACTTTTCGTTTTGACTAATACCAAAACACTAGTTTTGTGTACACATAAAATAATATCCATATGAATTACAACTCAATGTTTCATGTTTCTACAACTAAAAAGCCTTTTTGTGTGCATAGTTCCAACCACAACAATGCCTCCAAAATGAGATGAGGCCAAGTTCGAACCAAAACTGAGTCGAGCCGAACTTAACACGTATGGGCCAAGACGAAGATCACCTTTCAAGCCTAACAGGCCGAGATCCAGTACTTGCGTTATGGGCCGAGCTAAAGGCCCATCGAGATGACCCAGTGCATCGATTACCGTTGAAGAAGATTTAAGACGCTGGCCGCACGAAGCAAAAAAAAAATATTCCGAAATATTCTCTGAGATATCCGCTTATGAAACTTGTATAAATAGTTAGCATAGTCATTCACAGAAGAGGGACTGGGGACCCTAGCAAAAACCCTAAGCAAAAATCATTGTACGAAAAAACTTATCAAATCAGCAATAAAAACCATCTTTGGATCTTTGTTCTCGGGTTTCACACTTTGAATCTTCTGTTCCCTCTAAATTCCTGTGCGAGCCAAAATCCACACGGTTGATTTTTGTTGAAGACTTTTAAGGGAACAGAAGTTTCTGAGGGAAAATACAGGCAAAAATTTAAAGATGTTGTTTTATTGTTGTTTAATAAGCGTACAAGTACATAGTTGAGTTGTTAAGAGTTTTTTCGCTCGGGTTTTTACCCTGTGATTATGAATGCTATTTATATGGGTTTACATTCGCGAGAATCTCAGAAGGAAAATGAATATTTTCTTTTTCTTCCCGCGGCCACCGACTTAGGTTAGGGAAGTTAATGATCTGAGCCTTCAACTCGGCCCACAAGTTAATGAATGACTGGTATCTCGACCCATAAACACTCTTCTCGGCCCACTTATATCTGATGGCTTCGGCCTTTCACGGTGAGCCGAACCATCTCGTAGCGGTCTCAGTTCGGCCGAGAGAAGATATTACTTCGGCCTCGGTTCGGCCTTATTTTTTTATTCAGACAGAGTCGCCGAGGTGGGGCCATTGAGACAGATCGTGCGAGGTCGTCTTGTCGCGGCTCGGGTCCTTTATATTATTTTGGGTCGGTATAACTTGTTGTCTTGAAATGTTAATCTCAAGTAGGCAAAAACCGACCCCAACAGTTTGCCCCCCAGCTCGTTAGATTTAAGGAGTGATTGTGATGAGGTGAAGCTTCATTGGTATTGAGATTAACAGTCGTGCTGGGGTAACGCCGAACTGATTGCTAATATTTGCCGTCGAGGCGAGATGAACACTTTCTTTGTTGATGCCGAGCCGTTTCTTGATTATGGCATGGATTTATAGAACTTCGAAGAGTCATTTCGCCTCGGTATATTTCCGATCTTATTTTTCTACTCGGCTTCCCATGCTCGTTGATGTTTGTACACATGTTTATGCATTTTACCTTAAATACCTCGGGAATCATAATCGTTTCCGTTCGTTTCCGAGATCACGCGCTTCCACGCGCCGAATTGCCTATAAATATCGAGATGTCTTCCTCATTCCTTTTATTCTTCGTGTTTTGCTAAACTTCCAAAAACAGGTAGCTCTCTTCTCTCTCTTCTTTTCCCTTATCATTTATTTTTTTGGTTAGGGTTTTCTAATTCACCGCCACGCCGTTTAGTTTTCCGACCCGAAGCATGGAGAGCCTTTGAACTTACCGATCTATCATCTTCGTCAGCTAATCATCCGAAGCACTATGTCTGGTCCAACTGGTTCAGCTAGTTCAAGAAATTCTTTTGCGCGGTTCGGCCTTGACTCTCCAAATGATGATGAGGGGAATAAGTCTCTCGAGGTCGTTCTCCCTTTGACTGCATACGACCCCAATATGGGTAAGTTACCCAAGGAATTGTGTTCTCCCGAGGTGGGTTTATCAACAGAGCTACTTGAATTTGCCGAGGGCTTAGAGCGGACGATGTCGGGTCAAGAGGTGGGTCCTTCAAGCAAACCCGAGTCTAAACGTCCGAGAAGAAAAGAAAAAGCTCTTCCTGGATTAACTTTGTCCGACGAGAAATCCCTCGCCGAGTTAAGGCGATGTTTCGAAATACCCGAGGAGGTTGAGTTTGTCATTCCTGGTCCATCCGATCGACCTGATAAACCTCTTTCAGACTGCTTCAATGTCTATGAGGGCTTCTTTTACTTGTGTTTTCTATGGTTTCCCGTGCTGAAGTTTGTTATCTGATATCTTTGGAAACACGAGATTACGCTGAGCCAAATTACCAATCGGGAACATCGTCATCTGATAGGGATCTTGACCAGATGTGCGGAGTGTGGTTTCGAGATGAATCTCAAGTACATTCTGAATCTTCTGGAAATCCGAAGAGTCCCTAACTCGGGAAACATATATATTTCCAACAATGCTGATTTCAGAATCATCTATGGTTTTCCGAGCAAGGATGTCTGGGGGAACCGTTTCTTCGTTGTCCGGATTTCCGACTCCTCCGTGGATCCGACTTGCCTCCAAGTAGTCATGACGAGTTGGGGATCGCTTGGTAGTTATTCCGTACATTAGTGGTTCGGCGTATTGTCCAACATTGTTAATTAACTTCTTGTTTTTGATCCTTTGTATTTCATAGCTCGTCTCCTCCATGCCCAAACGATCTACCCGAGGTGTGGACGATTCTATCGGCCGAAAAATTCGATTGGAAAAAGGATTTCTCGTTTGAGAGAGTGAAGAGGGCTCGGACTATTTGCGACTACACTCCGACGAACCCACAACCTCTACCAACCAAAGTTACTTTGACGAGTATGGCGAGAATGTCGATTCATGCAAAGAAGGAGCTCGAGGCGAGGGAGGTTGAAAGGAAGGCTGTCGAAGCGGAGGAAGAGGCGAGGTGGGTTACCGATGTGAACTTGAATCCTCCTACCATTGAGGAGACGATCCAAAACTTGGTTCCTAACGAGGTGAATATGCGCGACGAGATATCCACCGAGGTGATGGTGAATCCTATTCTTGTCGGGGACACGGTCCCGTGTGCTGCGACCGCCGCAACGAATGCCGATGGTGCTGGGAAAGATTCTGCTATTCCTTCTAATCTTCTAACTTCTACCAAGGAGAGGAGAGGTGTGTCGGCCCAGACCTCCGACCCTCCTTCGACCTCAGCGGGACGGGGGAACGAGCCGAATCAAAAGCGTTCCTCGTCGTTGAGAGACCGTGAGAACATCGCTGAGAAGCGACAACGGATCACTCGTTCGGCTGTTGATCCCTTGGCCTCTGGAGTGATAATTGTTGATCATGCCATGTCAGCTGCCCTTTTCTCAGAAATTAAAGGGCCTGGCATTAACCTCCCTCCCTTGGATAAGCTTTCTGAAGAGAAGACGTATGCGAATATGTCGTTGCGCTGCACTAAGGTGAGATTATGCGGTAAATGTGGTAAAAACGTATGGATATTTGCTGATTGCTTCTTTTTCTTGCAGTTTATCTCTTCTATCAACGAGATGGCGGTTGCTTACGAGTCAGAGATCCATCGCAACAAGCGCCGAGTTGACGAGGCGAGAAAAGACACTTCATCAGAGAGGGGCAAGCTTGCCGAGGTGGAGAAGAAGTTGGTCTCGTCCTCGACCAAAATTGTGGACCTTAAAACGGAGAAGATAGCTTTAAGAGAAGAGAATGCCACCTCCACAGACCTCGCGATTCGAATGGAGAAACAAAAGGAGAAGCTGGAGGCCGAGGTGGCCTCTTTGAAGCGGAAAATCAAGGAGAAGGACGTCTTGCACGCAGCCGAGATCAAGAATATTCAAAGGGATGCTGGGCGTGAATCGGCTCGAAAGTACGAGGATCGGATTTCCAAGGCGAGGGAGGGCATCGAGAAATTTCATGAGGCCAAAAACAGAGAGTTTGAGTTGGCCGATGTTAGCTGTAACCTGCAACTTATCGAAGACCTCTAACAGGGAAAAATCACATCCCTAGAGGCTGAAGCGGATAAGCTGAATTCTTGGAAGACCGATCTGATTGGCGTTGACAATGAATGTGAGAGAATCGAGACTTGGTTGACGGATGAGCTTAAGCTTTCCCTGATCTCCGATCTCCAAATATTTTGAAGGTGGCGGCGAGCCGAATGACCCTGGTGCAACTAAGGCTATTATGACTGAGCTTGTTGGGGCCGACGAGCACATTCAAGGTTCTGCCGAATTATCGCTAGCGGCGGAGTAGATGCGAACCAAGTTGGATAGTTTTTTTTTTTTTTTGTAAGGTTCTAAGAGATATGTTTTTCTTATTAGTTCGTCAAATTCACTTTTTGAACATGTGCCTGGACGACTTTATCCACTGATACGATATGGCTTTTTAGTCCGTATTGTAACATTTTCTCGCCGGAGATTTAACTGATTAGTTAATGGGGGTGAAGTTTAAGATAATTGATTTCAGTTAGAGTAGGTGAAATGTAATGTTTCGAATTTTGTACGAGGTGGAATGTCTTGTGATGACCCGTACCGTATGTTAAAGAACAGTGTGCTAAGAAGCGATTAATGATTTGTTTAGCTTTCACGTCGGTTTTAGGGCTTGCGATGTAGTTTCGACTTACATTCTCGTTTCGATAGTGAAATTATGATTGGTTTGGTCGAGGTATATATTTTATTTCATTTGATATGGATATACCCGTATTTAATTTATATAGCGCGCTTTAATCCGTGGTGGATTGTAAGAGAACCGTGATCCGTAAAGGTTGGGGGATAGAATCCTAAGAGGATGTATGAGCTCGTTGTTATGGCCAACAACATACAAGAATGTTGAGTGCAAATGCAATATGAATCGATAACTTAAAAGGTATGATAGATGAGTTGTGTTTACAAAAGATGGGAGTATGTATACACATACCCATTCCCCATTTTTGTAATAGGGGGGACAACTGCACATTTCCGAAGATTGGTTGCCTACTTACCCTTTGCAGGGATCAAGCCGTCTCATAGTTCATTGCGATAAGGTGGTTCTAGTCGAAGCATAGTTTCCTCATTAGACGGGGCTTCAAGAGTTTTTATTTGGCTTCCTTGGTTGGTTTGTTATTTCCGCATTGTGATTCTGAGGAACTTTTTTCTTCGCTTTTGAGTTGGGTGGCTGGGTAGAAGACATTGCGGTCGATGTGTGTAAGGGAAAGGCGTTGATGTGGACAATCCATGATTGCTACGGTTGTGGTTAAGAATGGACTTCCAAGAATTATCGGGGCCGGATAGATCTTCTGTGCTTCGAAGATATAGAAGTCGATGGGGGCTATGAATTCTTTGATCTTCACAGGTATATCACGTGTTATCCCTTGTAGTGTTGTATGAGACTGATTGGTTATGATGATCCTTGTTCGGGTTGGTTGGATATGCTGGATGCTGAGTCGTTCGGCAGTTGATTTAGAGATAATGCTAAGGCAAGTTTCGAGTCGCACATGACGTTAGTGAAATCAGTGCCTTATATGTTGCACGAGATTAGAAATTGTCCTTGCTCCCGAGTCTCGTAAATTATCTCAATTGGTCTTCCTCGCTTTGCATAAGTGAAGAGATCTTCTATTTCCGATGTGGATTTAGTGTTGTCGCGGAAGAAACGCCCGAGTTGGCATTCCTTGAATGATATAGTAAATGATATTTCTTCGGGCAGGCTGTGAACTACTTGAAATAATTTTTTGAGTTTCTTTGTGCCCATCTTATTCGGGTACCAACGTTGCGATGCAGACATGGTAGGTGCGGTCTCGAAGGCTGAATAAGATTCGCAATAAGAGTATGTGGTATCATGGCACATGAAGGAGTCAATGTATGAAATATTCTCTATCTTTGGTAAGTCCTTTTGGTGTCGTGGCGAGGGAGTTGTGCATTTGTCACGGGCTCAAGGTGTGCGAGATGCTGATTCCTTGTCTTTTGCGTTCTTGGACGTATTGACGGAGAAAGTGACGTTGTTGAGGGATCACGGTTGGAATGTTCCTTTATCGAATTTGTGTTGAAAAGACGGGTTTGTGCGCCGGACTGAAAGACGTTTTGCATTTTCGAACCGGGGTGGGCTAGGGCATTCTTCGAGTTTATTTTCCAAAGTCGTAGTGAATCTTTTACGCTTGGTTGACCGTTGACCTGACTTTGGAACGGAGCGCATATCGTCTTTTCCTCCTTGGAAATGAAATCTAAGGCTCAGTATACGGCGTCTTCCAGTGTCAATGGCTTTCTGATTGTAATTTTCCTTTGGAAGTCGGATATGTGCCATAGTGCAAACTTCAGTCTACGCAATGCGACTCGGTCATTCACGCCTTCTTCTTTTGAAAGTGCCATTTTGAAACGTTCCACGAAGTCCCGTAGCGATTCCGTCGGGCCTTGACTTAGAGTCCAAAAATCAGTATCGTAGGCTCGTACCCTAGAAAAGTGCTTTGTGAGTTTGGCAGATAATCGTCAAAAATTGTAGATCGAGTTCCGGTCGAGTTTTGAAACCAATCGAGGGCGGCTCCGCTCATGTGTTTCGCAAGCTAGAAGCTAAATCCGTCTTCGACCATGCTTCCTTCGGGGTCGGCTTGGCTCATTGCCGTGATGTAAGCTTTGAGATCTGTTGATCCGTTGTAGAATGTGATCTGTCCCGGATGGTGGATAACCGTTTCAGAAGAGGTTGCGTTGCGCTCGTTAAGTTGTGTTGGGGTCGGTTTCCACTAGGGGTGTGCATTTTAACCGAACCGAACCGAACCAACCGAACCAAACCGAACTCAAACCGACCCAAACCAAACCATAGTTAATACCCAACCTTTTGGTTGAAGTTTTTCTCAACCCGAACGGTTCGGTTTGGTTCGGTTTAAAACCGAACCGAATCGATAAACCAATGTGTTTTTGTTAATTAGTTAATTAATAATATTAAAAATAATAACACATATGGTGATAGTTTTATATTAATGATATAAGCCTATAATGACTCATATAAGAGATGAATAAACATTAACTTGTATAATTAACTTATATTTAAGTTATTGACTTGTTGTATATTCATTTTAGTGGCATGAAAAGACGAAACCATAAATTTTTTAATTTTTTTTTTAATTTTGATTAAGTGGAATACTTGCAGTTTGGTTTTAAAATTTTAGGGAATGGTTTTTTTTATGACTTCGTTTTGTTTACGTTTCGTTAGGATTCTTGTTTTTATAAGTTGATTTTTTTAAAACCGAACTAAAACCAAACCAAAGTACAACCGAACCGAACTAAACCAAACTGAACTAAACCAAACCGAACACAAACCGAACCAAACTTATTTCGGTTGAGTTCGGCTAGAGTTTTATTCAACCCGAATTAACCGAACCAAACCGAACCCGAACCGAACCCGAAATTAAACCGAAATGCCCACCCCTAGTTTCCACCCACCCGAGATTAACATTTCAACAAAACAAGTTATACCAACCCAAAGGAAAATAAATGACTCGAGCCGTATCAAGATGACTTTGCACGATATGTCCCAAAGGCCCCACCTCGCCGATTCTGTCTAAAGAAGGATAAAGCCAAACCGAGGCCGAAACAATATCTTCTCTAGGCCGAACTGAGACCGCTACAAGACGGATCGACTCACCTTGCAAGACCGAACCCATCAGATACAAGTGGGGGCGAGAAGGACGCTTATGGGCCCACATACCAATAATTCACTGGCTTGTGGGCCGAGTCGAAGGCCCTGATCATCGATTTCCCTAACCTAAGTCGGCTGCGGGAAGCAAAAGGAAATATTCATTTTCCTTCCGAGATTCTCGCCAATGTAAACCCATATAAATAGCATTCATAATCGCAGAGATTAAACCCTAGCAAAAAAAAACTCTTACCAATTCAAATCTGTACTCATACGCTTACTAAACAGCAATAAAACAACCATCTTTAGATCTTTACCTGTATTTTTCCTCAAAAGCTTATGTTCCCTTAAAAGTCTTCTACAAAAATCAACCGTGTGGATTTCGGCTCACACATCTTTGGATCTTTACCTGAAGCGATTCCGTCGGGCCTTGACTTAGAGTCCAAAAATCAGTATCGTAGGCTCATACCACATAAAAGTGATTTGTGAGTCTGGCAGATAATTGTCAAAAATTATGGATCGAGATCCGGTCAAGATTTGAGAACTAATCGAGGGTGGCTCCCCTCAGGTGTTTCGCGAGACATAAGCTAAATCGCGCGGAAAGCCGTAATGTAAGCTCCGGGATCTGTCGATACGTAGTAGAATGGGATCTTTCCCGGGTGGTGGATAACTGTTTTAGAAGAGGTTAGCTCTTCTCGTTAATCTGTGTTCTCAATTGGGGATTGGTCTAGCTCCGAAAAATTGCATCTTCCGACTTTTCCTCCTTAGAAATAAAATCTGAGGCTCGGTGCAGGGCATCATGGAATGTCGGAGGCGCGCTCAGTGTAAGGTCTATTCGAAAGTTCGTTTTATGGCATATCCCCCTTTTTAGCGCGTTCATCACAACTTTATCATTCACATTCCCTGCCCTTGAGGTCGTTGCTTCAAATCATTCTATGAAGCTCCGCAATGGTTCTGTTGCTCTTTGGGTCAGGCTCCACAGGTCGGCGTCGGAGGATCCTTGCTCTATAAGTGCGGTGAAACGTTTTAGGATATGAGTGGACAATTGCCAGAAGTTACTGATCGAGTTTCGTTCTAGGCTTGAGAACCAGTCGAGTACGACATCCTCTAAATGTTCCGCGAATCGGCGGCAAAACCTCATGTCCTTTTTACTTTCCTCTAACGCGGCTCGGCACATTGCCATGTGAAAAATTCTGATATGGTTCTTAGGATCGGCTGATCCGTCGTAAAACGAGAGTCTGGCCCTTTCTTCTCTAGGGAGGATCGCCTCGGTATTCCTTGTTGTAAAAGGGGTTCTTAGCGTTCTCTTTTGCCTTTGATCAGTTGTGTTGATTGTTCGGCGGTCCTTTGGATAGATGGTTCGTCTCTTGGCAACGCCTCGAATTGGGGGTCCTTCAATCTTGTTCGTCTCAACTACCAACAGTCGGTTCTTCATTACCGCCGCATCGTATTGGCTTTCATATGTCCATAACTTGTCGGCACGTTGCATTTGCTCCACCCAGAGAATATTTTCTTCCTCTTCTGTGAACTCGTTGTTGTTCATTACTCATGGTTCGTTTCTCCTCCATGAGCTCGTTTCGTGGTCGTGAACTCGTCTTCGTCGTCGTCATGAGTGAACTCGTCTTCAACAGACATCTTAAATCTATCCAATTTTGGTTTCAAAGTTCTTGACTACTCAAATCACTATCAGGTTGAATACTATTTCAGCGACTTGAACTTGGCGACCACAGATCATCTGATGAGATTCATTTGCAAGGATTCTGAAGGATATGGTAAGATGTCTATTGTTAAATCCTATGCATCTTCGTGAGTACGTTTTGCATAAAAGCATAATCTTTTTGTTCCAATTCTTAATGGGATTCATGTGATTTCAGTGCCTATTCACGTTATTGCATATTTCAAAAAATTATAGCTGTCATTAACAGTAATTCTCAGTTTGCCGCAGTGCTACAGAACTCAGCAAAGCTTGTGATTTAGTGTGTGGTTTTTGGTCAATAACTTTTATATGTGATTTTATGCTCTAACTTATGTGTCACCTAACAGGTTGTTAGTGAAGATGGAAAGAAAGTGAGACGCATAAAACTGATTACGGAGTGTGCTATTGAAGAGCTCCAGGTACTTAACTCATTCATGTTATTCCTATATTTATGTATACTAATTTTTAAAGTTATGAATAAAGGATTGTGTATTTGATTTTCGAATAAGTTATCATATCCAGTCTCGCATTATTATTGCTGAGAATCTACCTGAGGATATTGCTACCAAAATCTGCTGAAGATTTTTTCAACTGTTGGAAGGTACCTAACTGTTTGATGATGTTATAAAACCTAGAATCTACTTCTTCTTCTTTTTTTATACATTTGAGGTTTTCTAAAATTATGAGTGTTTGTCTTCAGTGTGAAGAACATCCGTACCTGCCAGACACAAAACAATGGAAGTGGTGCTCCACTCACAGCAAGATCAGCGAAAAGGGATAGTACGCTTTTCAGTAACAAGGTAACTAGATCGATCCATGCGGCTTTGTTTTTGTCGTTTAGTTTTGGATTAACTGGTTGCAAGATTGATGTCTCTTTTACATGTTCTTATAGGTCCATGCTTTTGTCGAGTATGAGATGGTTGAGCTAGCTGAGAAAGCAGTAAAGCCTCACCTACTCAGATTTTCAGACAATATATATTGATACCCTCATGTGCTAATGTGGTAAACTGAAGGCACGTTACTGTACAGATTGCCGAGTTAAATGAAGCGGGAAATTGGAGGAGCGGTCTTAAAGTCCGATTGATGCTAAAACATCAAGTAAGTGATTTTAAGTTTGACAAATACATTGTGCCTTTACCCGTCCTTTCTCACTCTAATCATCAGAGTCCAGATATCTATCAAGTAATTCAGAACATTATTTGACTTAGATGTCATCGGTCGGGGTTAAGATCTGTGAAAGTTGATGTCGCTTCCACTTGGATTATGTGTTATTATTATATCATACAAGACAAAGTAACCAAAACAAGCTCAAGGACGAGGAAGAAAAGGACATGATGCAGAAGTAGAACATGAGGAAGATGATGCTACAACATCGGAGCAGCAGCCGATTGAGAAACAATCTAAAGAGTGTTCTGGGGAATGGGATAGACATGTGCAAGAGCAGCCAATAGTAAGTAGACCAAATACGTTCTTGGGTCTCTGTTTTTTTCTCCATGGATGATTCTTAACTTTGCCACATAACAGGGAGATGATCAATGGAATGAGAAAACGGTTGGGCAGAGAAAAGGGCGAAACCGAGGTAGAGGAAAGGGACGAGGACGAGGTCAACCACAACCACACCAGGTCTTGATTTTCCTTTTGTATTGATATCTGTAATGAGGCCTAAAATTTCTTGGATTCTTATGGGTTTCTAGCTGTTGTCAAAGGTGGTTCATGTGAGGATCCTAACATGCTTCATATACGTAGCTTCGAAGAGCTGCCAATGACTATATGCTGCATGAACAAAAAGGTATGTCTTGACGGCGGTTCTGGCTTATACTAGAAAATGCTTATAGTTGAGAAATAAGATGGTATATTTGAAGAAAGTACTAATTGTAGGCCAGAACTAAACAGTGTAAGAAATGTAGTTCGAGATCCTTGATGTTACACCTTCATTTTTTTTAGTTTGTATGTCTTGCCGATATTAGTATTTTGATAACCCTTTTGATATCACCTCCCAAAACAACAGGCAATGGGTGATGGTGTGATAAGTGGATGTTTATGATCGTAACGATGAATTGATAAGAGACTCCAACGATGAATTGATCGTTACGAGGATCCTATTGATCGTAAGGATGTTTATGATCGTAAGGATCCTATTGATCGTAAGGATTATATTGATCATAAGGATGTTTATTGATCGTACGGATGTTTATGTTATGTTCATATGATCGTAAGGATCATATTGATCGTAATATGATCGTAAGGATCATATTGATCGTAATATGATCGTAAGGATTTCAATGTTATGATCGTAATATGATCATAAGGATGTTTATGTTATGATCATATTGATCGTAATATGATCATAAGGATGTTTATGTTATGTTCATATGATCGTAATATGATCATATTGATCGTAATATGTTATGTTCATATGTTCAATATGATTGTAATAATATGTTCGTAATAATATGATCGTAATAATATGATCATAATAATATGTTATGTTATGTTCATATGTTCAACATAATATGATCGTAATGTGATCATATTGATCGTAATATGATCGTAAGAATGTTTATGTTATGTTTATATGATCGTAATATGATCATATTGATCGTAATATGTTATGTTCATATGTTCAATATGAACGTAAGGATCATATTGATCGTAATATGTTATGTTCATATGTTCAATATGATCGTAAGGATCATATTGATCGTAATATGATCATAAGGATGATCATATTGATCGTAAGGATCATATTGATCGTAAGGATCATATTGATCGTA
>PKML01075193.1:3111-17538 GCA_002933935.1 Eutrema yunnanense
ATTTTATACCAAATAAAGATAAATTATAAAGCTATTTAGGTAAAAAAACCTAATTGGATATTTTTTAGCCTAAATCCAAACGATTACACATGAATATAATACAAATGTGTTACATATGTTTTGTCAAATTGTGTTTATATCCAAATCATATGAATGACTCTAATTTATACAAGATACGATTAGTTTTTTGGGTTTACTACACTATTGACTACAAATATATACTAAAACAATTGTGAAAATATTTTAATTGAAGATTTTATGAAAGAAATACGATTTATAGTCGCAAAATAGTGGCAAAACAGTTGCAAAGTAGTGCCACAACAGTTGCAAAATGAACGTGGTCGCAAAATAGTAGCAAAAGTTGTGACTCATTTGAGACTCTGAAGCGCACTACCATTCATAGTTGCAAAAGAGTCGCACAAAAGGCCACCATTTTGCGACTAAGGTAGAAAATGTTTTTAGCGACTTCAAAATGCGACTCCATTTTTGCGATTACCTACGCAGTCTCAAATTCGTTGTACTTTTGGAACTATTTTGCGACTCCAGACAGAAGTTGTAAAGAGAGTCGCATAATCGTAGCAAAATGGCGACGAATTTGCGATGTGTTAAATTGGTCGCTAAATTGCAACTCATTTACGACTGTTATATTAGAGTCGCAAATAAGTCACAAATTCGTTATAAAGTAGTCACTCTTTTTTGCCACTACCGTTGTAGTCGCAACCCGGAGTGGCAAATTCGCTGTTTTCTTGTAGTGGTTATTCTTTATTGATCATAGAAGACCCTTTATATAGGCCACAATACAATCAATATCCCTAAACTAAAAGAAATTATGCTTTAAGCTAAATAGGAAAATATCAAAACCAATTGTAAAAAGGAAAAAACTCCAAAACTTAAATCTAACGTGAAAAGTAAAAAGCACTAAAACTCATTAAACAAAACACCCTAATTAACCCTCACCATTATCACGTATCATCGTATTCGTTGAAACCGTGATGGGCTAATGAGCTCCAGCAGGACTTAGTTGAGATAACTTGTTAATTGAAATATTAGTTTTTCTAGAAGATGATTGCAACTGGTTTCTAGAAACAAAAACCTCAATATAAACCCAAGAAGCTACTTGTGACTCTTCACCTTTCAAAAACCTCAATATAAACCCAAAGAAGCTACTGAAATTGAGGATGTGGGCTACTAGTGCTTCCTGTTTTCTTGAATTGGCAACTGAATTTGGAAATCTCTTATGCTTTTTGGGTTATGGTACAATAGCTTTTGTTGTTATAAGCTTGAAATAGATTGGGACTCAAGGTGAAGTATATTTAGGAGCAATCTAAATATACATATCTAAAGAGATTAGGAAATTATCAAGTAATGTTAAGTTTCCTTTTGTTAGTTGGTTTTCTATTTCTAAGACTTTGAGCATATATATATACCAAGTTGTGGTATTGCTCAAGATAGATTAATAGGGTTTTGAGTTATTTTACCTTAAGATTAATAAGAAGAGTTATTTCTTATTAAGATTGTGTGACAATATTTGGTATCAGAGCTATGGAAGATACTACGAAGGGTGGCACAGCCTTGATACCAGGCGACACGGCTAAAATCAAGTCCAAGGAATTTGGATCCTCTTCCATTCAATGTCCTATGCTAAACAATGCAAATTATACGGTATGGTCCATGCGTATGAAGATTGCTCTCAAGGTGAACAAAGTATGGGAAACCATAGAACCCGGTGTCAAAAACGAAGAGAAAAATAACATAGCAATTGCTCTGTTGTTTCAATCTATACCCGAAACTTTGATCTTACAAGTAGGAGACCTTGACACCTCAAAAGCAGTATGGGAAGCGATAAAAACAAGAAACATTGGAGCTGAAAGAGTAAAGGAGGCTAGGCTACAAACGTTGATGGCCGAATTTGATAGGATCAAGATGAAAGAGACCGACACCATCGATGTTTTTGTGGGAAAACTCTCAGAAATCTCTTCAAAATCTGCATCTCTTGGAGAGACTATCGAGGAACCAAAACTTGTGAAGAAATTTTTGAAGAGCTTACCACGGAAGAAATACATCCACACCGTTGCTGCCCTCGAGCAAGTACTTGAGCTAAACAAAACTAGCTTTGAAGACATTGTTGGGAGACTCAAAGCATACGAAGAAAGAGTATGTGTAGAAGAAGAGGCACAAACCGAGGATCAAGACAAACTGACGTATGCAAACTCTGATTTTCAAGAAAGAAACGGTGGATACAGAGGAAGAGGACGAGGATATGGTAGATCCGGTTGGAGAGGAAGAGGTCGTGGACGCTACGGGTATGGTAACGGATCACATAATTCAGGACAAGACAAGGAGAAAGATGCCTCATCAATAACTTGCTATCGATGTGATAAACTAGGTCATTACGCATCTAATTGCCCTGATAGATTACTAAAGCTTCAAGAAGCTCTCGAAAGGAAAACGATGGATGAGACTCGAGAAGCTGATGAGTTAATGATGCACGAGGTAGTTTACCTCAATGAGAAGCATGTGAAACCAAGCGGCTTTGAAGCCGACTTAAACACAAAGAATGTGTGGTACCTTGACAACGGCGTCAACAATCATATGAGTGGAAATCAAGAATTCTTCGTAAATCTTGATGAAACAATTACGGGAATGGTGAGATTCGGGGATGATTCACGTATCAATATACAAGGCAAAGGCTTAATTCGTTTTGTGTTTGCAAATGGGGAAAAGAAGATGTTAAGCAATGTTTATTACTTACCGGATTTGAAGAGCAATATCATAAGCTTGGGTCAAGCCACTGAAGTTGGTTGTGAGGTGCGAATGAAAGAGAATAAGTTGAGAATCTATGATCGTTTGGGTAGCTTGCTAATAGAGACTAGCAGGTCAAGGAATCGTCTGTATAAAGTCACTCTTGAAGTTGAAAACTTCAAATGTTTGCAGTTAGCTTCTTTGACAGAATCAACTAAACGGCACACACGATTGGGTCATATTAGTACTGAAACAATGAAGAGGATGATAAAAAAAAGAGCTAGTAATTGTCATACCAAACATCGTGACAGAAAAAGAGACGTGTGTGTCATGCCTACTTGGTAAACAAACAAGGCAATCCTTTCCGCAATCAACTTCATATCGAGCCTCCAAAGCCCTTGAACTCGTTCATGGAGATCTTTGTGGTCCTATTACACCATCAACTCCAGCCCATAAAAGATATGTATTCGTGATTATTGATTATCATTCACGATATATGTGGACAATTCTCTTGAAGAAGAAAAGCGAAGCATTTGACAAATTCAAGATCTTCAAGAAATTGGCTGAACGAGAAACTGGAGCTGTGGTCAAGACGTTTAGAACGGATAGGGGTGGAGAGTTTGTTTCTCATGAGTTTCAGAATTTCTGTGATAAATTTGGAATCAAAAGGCACCTAACCGCACCATATTCTCCGCAACAAAATGGTGTAGTTGAGAGACGTAATAGAACACTCTTGGAGATGACTCGAAGCATCTTGAAACACATGAATCTACCTAACTATTTATGGGGAGAAGCTGTGAGACACGCAACCTATTTAATCAATAGGGTTGGAACAAGATCAGTGATTGATAAGACTCCATATGAAGTGCTTAAAGGGAAGAAGCCGAACATTGAACACTTAAGAGTATTTGGGTGTCTGAGTTATGCAAAAACAGAAGCGGTTGGAAGGAAAAAGCTCGATGATAGGACAAGAATCTTAGTGAATCTAGGAACAGAACCCAGTTCGAAAGCATATCGCCTTCTTGATCCTACAACCAAGAAGATTTGTGTGTCTCGCGATGTAATTTTTGACGAAAGTAAGAGCTGGTTTTGGCTAGATAAGGAGGAAGAAACTGTTACAGAATCAGGAACGTTTGTTGTTGGTTCAGATGAATCTGGAAACAGAGAGATAGCAAGAACATAGACTGTTACCTCTAGTGGAAATCAAGAGAACGCTGAAACTTTTGATTCTGAAAAGGAAGAAAGCGATGAAGATGAAGGCGAAGTAAACGATGATGGTAACGCTGTTCAAATGAGAAGATCAACGAGACTGAAAGTGAAACCAACATGGATGAATGATTACGTTCTGATTGCTGAGACAGAGTGCGAAAGACTCTTAACAGTAATTAACGAAGAACCTTGGGATTTTAGTGAAGCTAAAGATCACAGAGCATGGATAGAAGCATGTGAAGACGAGCTATCTTCGATTGAAAAGAACAAAACGTGGTATTTGGTTGATCTTCCACTAGGAGTTAAACCAATCGGTTTGAAATGGGTTTTCAAAATCAAACGCAACTCCGATGGAAGCATTAACAAGTATAAAGCGCGCTTGGTAGCAAAAGGATATGTTCAAAAACATGGCATTGATTATGATGAAGTGTTTGCTCCGGTAGCACGTATGGAAACTATTCGTTTTATCATAGCTCTAGCAGCTTCAAGAAACTGGGAAATTCATCATCTCGATGTAAAAACTGCGTTCCTACATGGTGAACTAAAGGAGGAGGTTTATGTTAGTCAGCCTGAAGGTTTCGTAATTGCAGGGAATGAACACAAGGTCTATAAGCTGGAAAAGGCTCTTTACGGGTTGAAACAAGCACCTAGAGCTTGGAATGCCAAGCTCAACAAGATCCTCAAGGAACTAAACTTCAGTCGATGCTCAAAAGAACCATCACTATATCAAAGGAATGATAAAGAAAGTCTCCTTATTGTAGCAGTATATGTTGATGATTAACTTGTGACAGGTTCTTTGGTGAAATCGATCAAGGAATTCAAAAAAGAAATGGCAACCAAATTCGAGATGAGTGACCTTGGAAAACTCACGTATTATCTTGGAATTGAAGTACATCAACAAGATAATGGCATCAGCTTGAAGCAAGAGAGATATGCACACAAGATACTATGTGAAACAGGAATGGACGGTTGCAATCTTTCACATGTGCCAATGGACCTGAACCTAAAGTTGTCCAAGTCACAAGAGGAGATAAGCATTGAAGAAACAGGATACAGAAGGAGTATTGGTTGTCTTCGGTACTTACTCCACACACGACCAGACTTATCTTATAGTGTTGGAGTATTGAGTAGATATATGCAAGATCCTAAGGAATCCCATGGAGTGGCATTAAAGCAAGTCTTGAGGTATTTACGTGGAACGGCTTCTCTTGGTTTGTTCTTTAAGCGTACAAATGAGAAAGGCTTAGTGGGCTACAGTGACAACTCACATAATGTTGATGTAGACGATGGGAAGAGTACAACAGGTCATGTATTCTACTTTGAGGGCTGTCCAATTACTTGGTGTTCACAAAAACAAGAAACAGTAGCATTATCTTCCTGCGAAGCTGAGTTCATGGCAGCTACAGAAGCTGCTAAACAAGCAATTTGGCTTCAAGATCTTCAAGGTGAAATCGTTGGAAAGACTAGCAAGAAAGTGACAATACGAGTTGATAACAAATCGGCGATTGCACTCACCAAGAATCCAGTTTTTCACGGACGGAGTAAGCACATTCACACCAGGTATCGTTTTATAAGAGAATGTATTGAAAATGAGCAAGTGGAGGTTGAACATGTTCCTGGTAATGAGCAAAAGGCAGACATCCTAACCAAGGCACTTGGAAGAATCAAATTTAAAGAGATGAGAGATCTCATTGGAATCCAAGATGTGGGAGAAGATAATTCTAAGCTTAAGGGGGAGAATGTTGTTATAAGCTTGAAATAGATTGGGAGTCAAGGTGAAGTATATTTAGGAGCAATCTAAATATACATATCTAAAGAGATTAGGAAATTATCAAGTAATGTTAAGTTTCCTTTTGTTAGTTGGTTTTCTATCTCTAAGACTTTGAGCATATATATATATATATATATACCAAGTTGTGGTATTGCTCAAGATAGATTAATAGGGTTTTGAGTTATTTTACCTTAAGATTAATAAGAAGAGTTATTTCTTATTAAGATTGTGTGACAATAGCTTTGATGTAAGCTATAAGTTTTAACAGGTTCATAATGCTATTAGGTTCATTGGTATTGCCTTCTGTACAACTTGATGGGGCTCGTTCCGTTTTAATTAAGATTATCATAATTGTAATACAAGGTGTAAATATTAAGGATAATCATCTATCAAGATCCCTATGATTATTCCCTATAATTAAAACTGTATTGACAAGAAAAATGTACGTTGTTTAATTTTATCATCAAAGGTCTCTAATTTTTTTTTTTTTTTGGTTATATACATATATTTTTGGACAAAAATTGGTTTGCAGCCCCGTTTATTCAGTCTATTATCATATGAAACGAAGTACGTATACTGATCGTATGGAGTCGAGTGAATTTTATTAGAAACCATCATAAATTTGTTTGCAACTTGAATGTGGTGCATTAGTTGATAAAAAGAGCTATGTTTGTACACTTGTTTGGTTATTATATGCGTCTGTTGTGATGCAGAATAAGATGTCGAAATATAAAAAAATCAACTGACTATCATTTAACGATTTCAAAGAAATTTAGTTTTTTTTGAAAAGGTTTTATTAAGGTTTAGTATGTTATGATGAAACATGTATGGGTGGGTGAATAATAAATGGTCTCCGAACTGATCTTATGGAGTCCAGTGGTTTTTATTAGAAACCATCATAAATTTGTTTGCAATTTGAATGTGGTGCATTAGTTGATAAAAAAGAGCTATGTTGTTTGGTTATTATATGCGTCTGTTGTGATGCAGAATAAGATGTCGAAATATAAAAAATCATCTGACTACAACTTTATTATCATTTAAAGATTTCAAAGAAATTTAGTTTTTTAAAAAAGGTTTTATTAAGGTTTAGTATGTTGTTATGATGAAACATGTATGGGTGGGTGGGTGAATAATAAATGGTCTCCGAACAAGACTCTCCTTAAAGGAAGTTTCAGGATACAAACATATAGTTGGCCTAGCAAATATTATATGCAAGAGTATATACTCTATTTCACCACTACGACAATTTCGATACTAAGCCCTAAACCCCCAAAAGTAAAGAAAACATGTTAGCTAATTCTGAGTAAAAAGCTCCCAGCAAAAAGACTATTGTGCATAGAAAAACCAAAGCTGCTTTTTTAGGATGCAGAGAGAGAGAGAGAGATAGAGAAGCTGATTTAGTTGTGAAGGTAATTGCAGGATGCTCCTTTCCTACAATGTCCATTTTCTCGATAGAACTTGCATACTCTTTGCCCTTTGAAGTTGTTCTGCCCAANGGTTATTTCAGTTTTTTTTTTGTTGGGTTAATGACGATGATGTATTAAGAAACATATTGCGAATCTCTTATTACATTTGTCTTAATTTTTCTCTCAAATTGCGAATCGCAAAGTACGATGAGCACTTCTTTTGCGCAGTTTGACAGATTCATACCGAACAGGTCATCCATGGATTTCTATTATCACTACAAAAAACATAGTTTTTGTGACCACTTTTTGCGATTCTTTTTTTTTATCACAAAAATGTGGGACGAAAGTGTGACTAATTTGCGACTACTCGTAATGCAGTCGCAAAACAGTCGCAAATTAATGATGAAACAGAGGAGTCACAAAGGAGTCACAAAAGAGTCGCAAATTTGTGACTGATTTGTAGTCTCACTTTGTAGACGCAAAAATAGTCCCAAATTTGTGACTGATTTGCTTCGGTTTTGCCACTCCAGTTGATCTTTTAAAGCAATTAACGACGAAACATAGTAGTCACAAAAGGGTCGCAAATTTATGACTGATTTGTAGTCTTACTTTGTAGTCGCAAAAGTAGTCCCACATTTGTGACTGATTTGCTTCGGTTTTGCCACTCCAGTCGGTTTTCTTAAAGAAATTCATTAATATATAATTGTAATAGGTTAATTTAGACGTTTTTATATAGATTTGAACTATTATATAAACTGAATCATGATATTAGAGGAAAAACTTGTAAATTTCAATATTCTAAACTTATGTTTGATTCTACTCATAACATATCTAAGTAGTCACAAAATGGTCTCAAATTTGCGACCGTTTAGCAACTCTACTCGATTTTTTTTAATAGCAGTCACAAAAGGGTCCCAAATTTGCGACCGTTTAGCAACTTCACTCGATTTTTTTTATAGTAGTCACAAAAGAGTCACAAATTTGCAACTGTTTAGCAACTCCATTTTTTTTTTTTTTTTAAAAGAAAATCAACAAAATAGAATTGTAAATATGATAATTCATACATTTTTACATTGATTTCAACTAATATATACATTGAATCTTCATAAAAGTGAAAAAATTAATTAATTTCAAATATTTTAAACTTATGTTTGTATCTTTTCAACACATGTAGTAAGTGTTACATGTTATTCACATGAAATGATTTTGAAAGATTTATATATGTTTTTGAAAGATTTATATATATTTTTGGGGTTTCGGATATACTTTCGGGTTTTTCGGTATATTTTTTCGGGTTTTTTGGTATATTTTTTCGGGTTTTCGGGTCCCAAATACCCAAACCGATTAAGATCCGAATTTTTTGGATTTTTTCGGTTCTTTAATCTCGGACCCGAACCGACCCGGAACCGAAAGGAATCGAACCGAAACCATTTCGGTTCCTATTTGGGTCCAAAAACCTTCTGCCCGAAAGACTCGAAACCGACCGGAAGAACCGAATGCCCAACCATAATACTTTATAATGTTTCAGTAACNTCTTTACAAATTCTATTTTTTTTACTTCTTTGATTCACGTTTGTGATTTGGTGACTTGTGAAAGTCAAACGAAGATGAAGCCTATTGGTGGTTTGTTTTGTTGATTTGGTCATTGATTGATCATGTTACTTATGTATTGGCTAGCATGTTGCTAGTTTCCTTGGAGCGCAAGAATTATGTCTTTATTGGTGGAGGTGAATTGATTTCACCGGTTTTACTTAACCGTGAGTCAAACTATTATAATACAAAAGATGGTTTGCTCACACGATCTTCAACGATGAAGATGGTTATTTTTTGGTGGCGATACACGATGATGATGTCATATTTTCCAGTGAAGACGGCGATCGTTTATGAGCATGAACCTATTATTGATGGGTTCGCTCAGTTTCGGCGATGATGTTTTTCTCGCCCTCGCGAGTTTGATATTTTCTTTATTTGACTTCTCGCCCTCGCGAATTGTGTTTCGATTTCGCAATCGCGAATTACTACGGTTCATGATGGATTTTCCATCGAACCAATTTGACCCTACGATCGGGTATAAATGTCGTTGATGACCCGACAGCTGGGTATATATGCTGTTGAAGAACCCCTACGATCGGGTATAAACGTCGATTACCCGACGGCTGGGTGTTGCAGCCGATTTGACCCTACGACTGGGTATAAACGTCATTGCCCAACGGCTGGGTGTTGTAGCCGATTTGACCCAACGGTCGGGTATAATGCCGATATTTTGAAGACTTGTCCAATCTCATACGTGTTACCACGTATGAGCTTGCGGGAGGGTATTGGGAGATCGATGAGATCGACCATACCGAGATTATGGAAATCATGAAGATCCAGAAAGATCAAGAAGATTATGGATATTTACCAATATCTTAGTTTATGAAATTTACCTTTATCTCTAAATATATTATTTACATTTATGTTTATCTTAATTTAGGAAATATAGATTATTTCTACCGCTATATAAGTTTATGCATCTTGTAACATTATTCTTATGAGAGTCTAATAATAATTCTTCCTAAACACCTTTGTGTTCTTACTCTCATCAATTTATCATGGTATCAGAGCAGTCGATTCTTGTGGATCAAAGTTAAAGTTTCCGCGTTTCAAGTCTTACACTTTCACGATGGAGATGGTGACCTTTGGCGTTGAAGACGGTGAGGACGCCGACAATGAAGATGAGTTGGTCGGGTTGTTACACAATTTTTATTAATTTTCTTTTTCTCTTAAGTTGGGAGTTTGACTTCTTAATTTAGGTTTCCTTTCTTTTTGGGACTTTGTTTAATTTAAGTCAAAGGGGTTTTGAATAAGCTTTTATAGTTTGGTTTTGGTGAGTGCAAGAATTGTCGAGAGTTTTTAATGGTGTTTAAGGGTTGTGACTTTCATTATTTTTTATCTATTTTTTTTCCTGAGATTTATTCTTAAGTTTAGAATGTCTCAGGGTTTATATGTTTTGGCTTCTTCTATTACGGGGGAGTTGGTTATGGTTTTAGAGAATTTTATGGAACACTCATGTTTTAGGTCATTTTTTGTCTAGTCCGATTTATGGATTGTCCGAGACAAGGACGATTATTTGTGGAGTTGCAGGATTTGCACCCACAGGATGTTATTATTCCCTTTTTCAAGACCGAAGACGAGCTAATGTTCCATCCCTATTTTTTTGAAGATTGAAGTTTAATCCGTAGGAGTCAGTTGACATGTTTTGTCCGTCCTCGACAAGTGTCCACAACAAAGGTGTTTTGCTTTGTGATTGCGGATTTCGTGTTTCACATCCCACCTTTGTCGTGCGGGGGAGTATTGGAGATATCTTGGGGAGCAAGATGCGAACCAAGTGTTGTGGGCCATAAGAGCCCGTTTATGAAGTGAAGCCCGTGAACCCAACCGGAGAATATTCTCATAGATATCATATTGATAAGGATTAGGAAGATTTACATTATTTGATGTTATCAATATGTCAATGTTAAACACTATATATATGTGTCTTATGATCTTGTATCAAAACACAACTCAATAATATATTCCATTCTATTATATTTAACAACATTTGTCTTAATTTTTCTCTCAAATTGCGAATCGCAAAGTACAATGAGTACTTCTTCTGTGCAGTTTGACAGATTCATACCGAACAGATCATCCATGGATTTCGATAATCACTACAAGAAGAAAACATAGTTTTTGTGACCACTTTTTGCGACTCTTTTTTTTATCACAAAAATGTGGGACGAAAGTGTGACTAATTTGCGACTACTCGTAATGCAGTGGCAAAACAGTCGCAAATTAATGACGAAACAGAGGAGTCACAAAAGAGTCGCAAATTTGTGACTGATTTATAGTCTGACTTTGTAGTCGCAAAAGTAGTCACAAATTTGTGACTGATTTGCTTCGATTTTGCCACTCCAGTTGATTTTTAAAGCAATTAACGACGAAACATAGTAGTCACAAAAGGGTCACAAATATGTGACTGATATGCGTCTTTATAGTATTTTGGAGTCTTTTAGAGTCTTTTACAGGTTATAGCACATTGGGAGCATTATTGGAGATATTGGAGCTTTCTAGAGCAGTTTGGAGCAAAGCTAAATATCGTGTTGCTGAGTACCTGAATTCACGTCGAGTATGTGTTGCTGAGTACCTGAATTCACGTCGAGTATCGATCGATACCCCCTGGTATCGATCGACACTCATCGCAGCAAACACGACCCGCAAGTTTTTCCAAGACTTGAAGAATTACAAAAGTGCCCAGAAGACTTTAATATTTACAAAAAAGCCCAGAACGTGTTTTAGCTATATAATTAGGTTTTCAGCCATCTGTTTAGGCTAAGCTTTATTTTCTATACTTTAATTTTACTTTGGTTTTAGAGAGACAAGTCTGAATCTCCCTTCGTCCGAGATCAGATCTCAAAACCTTTCTGATTATTTTATTGATGATTTATTCAGTTATGTTGATTGTTTCATTTACCATGTCTGAGTAGATCCATTTTAGGTTTAGGGTTTTCTCATAAAGGATTTCTTTGAATGCTAGGTTAATTATCTGTTTAGGATTCACTATCTAAATTAGTTCTTCACCTTAGGTTGTGTTCAAAGCTAATTCTAGGTTGACAAATCTGGAACTTAGATCTTAGGATAATTGATTAGGCACGAGAGTGCGATTAATTACCTGATAGAACCTTATGTGAGCAAATTGATTATTCGCCAAGAGATTTGGTTTAATTGATTTGTGAACATATCAAACCTGAACTTTAAAGCTGATTTAGACTTTAGGATTCGCAAAGGGATTTGGAACTCCTAGGATTTAGATTTAGATAGTTTTCGCAACGAGAGTTGGTTAGCTATATTTTAGTGATTTGAGTTCAAGAACCGTGCGTAATTTGAATCATGTTAGTTAATTTAGCTGCATTCATTGATTTCCTGAGAAAAACCCTGGGCCTATATTTTCCTCTATTGATTTACAACACTTTTAATTCCGTACCTGTTTTCGTTTACATCCTTTGATTTAGCGTATTTTGGATCTATTTAATCTATTGTGTGTCTCTTTGAGTCTTTGTGGTTCGACCCCCAGCTATACTACGATTACCGCTTTAGTATCTGTTAGGGTATTAATTTGAGCGTATCAAATTTGGCGCCGTTGCCGGGGACTCAATTCGCCATTAGATTTTAGTTTGAGAATTTCGACTAAGTTCGTCGGTATCGATCGATACTCACTAGTATCGGTCGATACTAAGGCGATTTCTTTGTTGATATCGATCGACACCACTTGGTATCGATCGATACTCAAAATATTTTTTGGTTGCTAACGTGTCTTACCTAGTGTGTTTCATGTGTGAATTTGGAAAGTGCAAACAGGAAGGCAAAGCAAACATCAGAGATGAACAACCCTGTGATATTAAGATCTGATGCAGCTGGAGTTCTGAGAGACCAAGAGGGTCAAGTGTGTAATGAGAGAGGACTGCGACTTGATGAAGCTGGGAACGTCATGGTCCCTCCTGCTGTTGTCGGTGAGATTGTCACGCTAGCTGCGAACGCGAACGCTAGGAATGCTGTGGTTAATCGTGGTCAAACAATTGGTGAGTACAAGCCTGATCAGTTTTACGCCAATCGATCAGAGATTCGTCTTCCTGCATTTGAGAGGAATAACTTTGAGCTGAAACATGCATACTACACTCTTGTGGGACAACATCTCTTTCATGGTCTTCCCAATGAGCATCATATGGATCATATCGAGAAGTTTGAGGACTTGGTCACTAGCATCAAGAGTAATGGAGTGTCCTACGACTATATTTTCTGCAAGCTCTTCCCTTACTCTCTAGGTGGAGATGCGACTTACTGGCTGAGGCAGCTACCTCCTGGATCACTGACTACCTGGGAGGACACTAAGAAAGCTTTCCTGGTCAATTTCTGCGATAATGCACGATCTGAAGATCTGAGGAACAAGATCTCTCAGTTTTCTCAAGGTCCGACAGAGGGACTCAAAGCTGCTTGGATTCGTTTCAAGTCCTATCAAAGAGACTGTCCGCACCATGGGTTCACTAGAGTTCAGCTGCTGGGTATCTTCTACAAAGGGATCGATTGGAGGTACCAGATGGCTTTGGATACTGCGAGTAATGGGAACTTCAACACCAGATATCCTGATGATGCGTTTATACTGATTGAGAACTTGGCGTCTAGCAATAGCACCAAGAATGCTGATTTCGAGCAGAAGAATCAGGCTGGAGGAATCGACGCTTCGCAGATTACTGAAGTTCAAGCCAAGCTGGATTTCCTGAGCGGGAAGAATCAGAGAGCGGTCCACTTTGCTGCTGAGAATGAAGTGGAAGATGTTAACTACATTGGTGGTTCTGGTTTTCAGGGTCAGCGATTTGGGTACAACACCAATCGAAACTTCACCAACTATGCTCAGCAAGGAGGGTACCAATCCCCACCACCCAAAGCTCCTGAGAGTAAGATTGAGGCTATGCTTGAACAGCTGGTTCAAGGGCAGGAGAAAATGACATTAACTTTCAATGGGAAATTGGATGCTGTGTACACCGATTTGAGTGGAAGGATCGAGGCTCTAAATACGAGTCACATGATACTGGAAACGTAAGTAGCACAGACTGCAGCAAATGCCAAGGGAAATACGGTTCATTCACACAGTGCTCACGTCAATGCAATCACTTCAACTGCAGAAAATTTCGATAAGGATCCTGAAATCACCAGAGTATCGATCGATACACCCTTGTATCGATCGATACCAGCCCAGACACTTGCTCGAATGGATCCAAAAACCTGTGTATCGATCAATACTCCCAAGGTGTCGGTCGATACTGAGGCGATTTCTGAGGAGGTGCCTGAGATTCCAACTGTGGTGCCTATAGTAGCTGCAGAACGAGTGTATATACCCAGGATACCTTATCCTATACCTCGTATTATGACAAAGAAGGAATGGAAGGACGCTAGATGCAAGGCTTTGCTGGATAAGCAGAATGTGGAGCTTCCTTCTAATGATGATGTATCTGCCAGGGATGATTCAACTGCAGTAGTATCGATCGATACCCTACCTGGTGTCGATCGATACCCCTCGCGGAACGAGCCAGAAATTGTGAAAACACCTGAGGTGATCGAAGAAAGAGTTCGCAAGCCCAAAAAGATGAATCCTATTCCTCAGCACCTCAGAGATCCCATCACTCCAAAGCAGCTGCGTGGCTTTGAGAAGATGGTACGAAGGATCTCCCATGAATCATCTTTTGAAGAAGCTCTAGAGGACTGGCCTCTGCTGAGTCACTTCAA
>PKML01075193.1:28019-43482 GCA_002933935.1 Eutrema yunnanense
GGTCCTTATCCCTAGTCTTTTGAGCATCTCATTGGACATCACATTCACACTTGACCCGGAGTCACACAAAGCATCCTCAATATCTAAATCACCAAGAGAGCAAGCAATAGAGAATTTGCCGAGATTACCAAGCTTGGGGAGAGACTTAGGCTCGATCCTAGTTGTGCTTGGTGAATCAATGCAAGAAGTATTACCCCTTGGTTCTTGAACCATGATCACGTCCTCATCCATCATAAAGGTTACCTCCTCACCTTGTTCCTCAATGTCCTCATTGAGCTTCAAGGGAGCTTGTGATCCATTGAGTAGAAGCTCAATCTCATTAGTGGCGGCTTCATGATCTTCAATGGGACGTGGCTCCTTTGAGAAGATGGCATTGCAATACTCATTTGCTTTCCCATTTAAAGAGCTTTGTTGTACTTTGTCTCCATTGGCTACCTTGGCCTCCATTTCTTGCATTTTGGAATTCAATGCTTCAAACTTCTTGTGGAGATCATTGTATGAGCAAGCAACTTTGGTATTTATTTCCTCCATCTTCTTGCTTTTATCCAATGCTCCACTTGCTTGGCCTTGAAGAAGTTGTTGAAGAACATTTTTGACGTCATGGTCTTGAGTCATGGAGTTGTGACCTTGAGCTTGAGGATTGAAAGAAGCATTGTTGGAGTAGCCTTCTAGTTGTCCTTGAGGTTGATGTTGAGGGACAAAGCTTTGACTTTGGTTTTGAGTGGGGAAGGTCATTTGTTGAGCAAAGTTGTTATTGTAACTTCTTTGATAACCTCCATTGTTCCCAATGTAATGCACTTCTTCTTGGTTGCTCAAATCCACCATATGTTCTTGTGCTCGATGAGTGCCTTCCGAATCACTAACAAAGTGAACCATCTTTTGAGAAGCATTAAGGAGCTTGTCCATCTTGTCATTGAGAGCTTTCATCTCTTTGGCTCTCCTTTGCTCCTCATGATCACTTGTGGTCCTTGTAGACCGGTCATAGTCATCACCATAAGTGCCATCACTCAATGCAAGGTTCTCTACCAACTCCATCGCTTCATTCACTTCTTTGCCCAAGAAGCTTCCATTAGAGGCGGTGTCAAGCAACATGCGGATCTTGGGCAATGTTCCACGGTATAGAGTGCTTAGGAGTGAAGCATCCGAAAATCCATGATGAGGGCATTGCGATGTATAGCTCCTAAACCGCTCCCATGCTTCATTAAAGCTCTCATTCGCTCTTTGAGTGAAGCTTGATATCTCGTTCCTTAGCTTGGCCGTTCTTGAGTGGGAGAAGAACTTGGCAAGGAAGGCGGTTTTGCATTGATTCCAAGAGGTGATGGAACCTTGGGGGAGATTCTTTTCCCATTGTATTGCCTTGTCTCCAAGAGAAAAAGGAAACAATCTTAGCTTGAAGCTATCTTCCGACACTCCATTCATCTTTGTCAAGCTACAAATACGGTCAAAGTCATCCAAATGATCAAGAGGGTCTTCTACCGCAAGGCCATGAAACTTGTTACTTTGCACCATGTTGATGAAGCTTGCTTTGACCTCAAAGTCATTGCATTCAACCGGTGGTGCATGAATCCCTTGGCGGTTGAAATGAGCATTTGCCGCATCACCCGCTCCAACAATGTTTTGAGCTCTAGCATTATGGGCGGGTGGGTTTGGGTTGGGGCCGTGAGGTTGTGGATGGTGGGCGTGGGGGTTTTGGTCTTGGTGGTTTCCATTGCCACGTTCTTGACCATGCTCTTGAGCTTGGTGTTCTTGCACGTGCTCCATACCAAGCCTAGCAAGGTGTGCAAGCCGTTCCCTCTCTCTTCTTGCTCTAATACCACGATCCAATAGGTGAATGTTGTCCCTAGGCTCAACAAGATTTGCTTCGCCTCTAGACCTTGTGTTCATGTACCTACAAGAGAGAGCTTGAGAGAGAGATTAGTATCCAAAAGAAAAGAAAAATGCTTAATTTCACTAAGAACCTAAATCTTAATGTCAAAATCAAATCCCAATATGGCAACGGCGCCAAATTGATACTAGGATTTTGCAATCCAAGGAGGTATCAATACCCTCTAACCGATGTAGTAAGAGGTTATCGAATCCAATATTGGGAAATAGTCCTAATCACTAAGAATGCAAGGCACTTAAATCAAGTTAAGCTAAATGAGTGTCTTGTGATTAAGTAACTAATTTAAAGCGAATAAACAACTAAACAAGGTGTAATTCAATAAGCAAATCGAATCCTAAGATAGGGTAATCGATATTAGGCAACCAAAGCATGATCCAAGGCATTCATTCACATAAACAAGCTATCCCTAGGTTAATGATCTCTAATCTTGATTAGTCCTCTTTCAAGGCACTAATCACTATGTTAATTATCAAATTCATTAGCAAACTCTCATTTGTGAATTATCAATCAACATGCATTGAGAATATAAACTAGATCAACCAAAAATATGCCTTAGACAACTATTCTCATAGGCTAAGAACATAAATCATTTGAATAATTGATCAAGGCATTTCATCATACACTTGGTGTGCATGAAATGCCTATGATCTAAATCCACTCTCTCAAGCTAGATTTAGCAATAAGAACATTAAACAAAGAAGGATAATCGATAATCTAATCCTAAACACCTTAGATCATGCCTTGAATCCCCTAAATCTAACCCATCTCAAGATCCTAAAATGACTACTCAAGACCCATGAAGAACACCTCTAAATCGATTTTGATAAGAGAAGAATTCATGGATGGATCTTGGATAATCAACAAGAAAAGAGGATAAGAAGAAGAGATTCAATGAAAACAAGACTTAATTGCATAATAAGTAGAAGATCCTTTCTTACAAATCCAAGAACTCTCTCAAAAGGGGAAAGGGTTTCTTAGACCAAAAAAAGGATAAGTGGCAAAAATTAGATAAAATGGTTTTTATAGTAAATGGGGTCGGACCGGGTCAACCCGGGATAAACCGGGTATTGACCCGGCCGAAACATGGATACGTCGTCAGTGAATCAGCCATAACTCCTGAACCTCGCAACCAAATGACTGGAATCCAACTTCAGAAGACAGCCAACTCAATTATCTAAAACTTCTATGAAGAACTTAGAATCTGAATCAGAGTGGAAACCCTTCGTCTGGGTTGATCTTTCAGACGTCGTATTTGGAGCATAACTCGTTTGGATGTCAGACAGACATGTCCTTGCTATATTTGCCATATCTCTTGAACGGCCAATCGGAATGACATGAAACCATCAGTCAACGAAAGTCATCTCGATTGTCTATGCCTTTCATGAAGACATCAGATTAAACCGGGCACGGGAAGGTCTTCGTTTTTCCGGTTATGCATGCAAATGGCACAAAACTCTTAAGTAAAATATATGCTTAAACATGTAAAATGCTTGAATATCACCCAGCAACAACAAGCGAAAGGAAAACATGTATTTACCGGTGGTGGAATCGTTTCTGCTAGGGAACCAATACCATCCGGTTTATGTAACCAGAATGTTGGGGAATCAACCTTTAGCAGCAGCAGCCGAAGGAGGTTACATGTATCCGATGTTGGAGAGTGCTCTAACCCATGGTGGGTTGAGCCATGCTTTGTTGCAGTCGAGCCAGATGTGTGGTATTGGTGAGCCAGGCGTTGGTGTTGGTCTATCAGTTTTTGGATCTTACTTTAGAAGTCAGAGCCTGCCTAATGCTTATCGTGATTCGGATACCGGGAAATGAGGGAATGGTAAAGATTCAGATGCTGGCGGCTCGTTTCATGGCTACTCAAACTATTCATGGTACGCTCTCGCTGTAACCTCTTGGGTTTTATAGCAAAGCATGTGCTCATATTGTGGTTTAAATGTCTTTGGATAAGCATATGTTGCATGATTCATAGTAGGAGCATATGTATTTTGGCTTAATGAATATATATAATGGGTTACGACTTTGTGGTAGTAATCGGAATATCATCTGGCATGATGTCTCTTTAGATCTGCATTTGTTATGAAGAATTTTTTAAAAAATGTACAAAAAACCCTCTAAATAAAAATACACGCACGTTAGCGCGGAAACTCACCTAGTATTTATATAAAAAGATGAGGGTTCAAAATGGGCGGTTATCCTTAATACATGGGCTCATATAGGGTTTAACCTACTGGGTTCAGGGTACCTGTATGATTTTTTTATTAAATAAACAAACTCTCAAAATTTAATTTATAATAAAATGTTTATTATTATTTTTTTTAATAATTAAAAAATTATCAAAGTAACTTTTTAATTTTCTTAACTTCGAAAATAATATGGGATAAATTTCAAATTTCTCGTTTTCCCGCCAAAAACGTAAAATTGCATTTTTTCGTTTCCCCTCGAAAACATTATTCTGTCTTTTTCCGCCAAAAACGTAAAATTCTATTTCCCGCCAAATATGTAAAATCATGTTTCCCACGAAAAAACGTAAAATCTCGTTTCCCCCTCAAAAATGTGATTCCGTGTTTTCTCACAAAAAATGTAAAATCTCATTCCCCCATGTAAAATCCCGTTTTCCCGCCAAAAATGTAAAATTATGTTTTACAGCCAAAAATGTAAAATCATGTTTTCTCGCCAAAAACGTAAAATCATGTTTTCCCGTCAAAAACGTAAAATCTTGTTTTCCTGCCAAAAATGTAAAATCATGCTTTCCCGCCAAAAATGTAAAATCTCATTTTCACGCCAAAAAAAATAAAATCAATTTTCTCCCCAAAAACGTAAAATAATGTTAAAAACGGGATTACGTAATTTCCGCAAAAAAATGTAAAATTTCGTTTTCCCGCCAAAAGCGTAAAATCCCGCTTTTCCGCCAAAAACATGATTTCGTGTTTTATGTTGGCAAATTACTATACTCAAAATGAATTATTTCTTATTTTAAATTATGATTAAAAAGTAAAAAAAAAAAATTAGGGTACCCGCGGATAAACCCTAAACCCACATGTTTTTTTGGGTTACACTATAAGAGTAATAAAATCCGACAGTGTATTTTTGATCATGGCTCATTTCGGGCTCGATCGGGTATGGTTGTTTTACGCAATACAATAGTTCTTCACATTATCTCTGCTATCTCTGTATATATCAAAACGATGCGTTACACCACCGGATGTAAACGTACAAGCCCATCGAGTTTGCCCCCAGAAGCTTTTTCTGAAATCAGCTACACATCCCCAATCGCCAGCTGCAGCCTCTCGGTGAAAAGGCATATAATATAACCTCAAACCACTATCCACATTGTTTGTAATGGATACATATATTTTAGGTAGAAATTTCCATTTGTATATATCCCTTCCCATTACTACACCAGTTTTTTCACATATTGCTACTCTCAGGAGCAAAGATAGTGTGACAAGAGCTATCAGTTTTTTTATTGGAATCCATCATGTTTTCTAAGCTTCTTTATGTATTCACTTTTTTTGTAGGACTAACTATTAGTTCATATTTTATAGGGGATTAATTTATGTTGTAACGGTGTTTTATTTTTCCTAACTTGTAACGCCAGCTAGCTTAACTTGCCACAATATCATTGATGCTGTTTCTTTTAATTAAAGCCCAAAGTGTAACTACTCGTAAATAAGATTTATAGATATGTAGACACTTTTTATTTAAACGTTTGCATTAATATATATACTACGATTCAATCCGCGCTAGTTATATAGCGCTAGATAATTTTTTTTAAAAAATTGTTTTAAAATCTATTATGTAGTAGGAAAGTTTTCTCTTAATCTAGAGTGTCCACCTCATCACCTCATTTACACAAAAAAATTAACATTAAGATATATTTAAAACATTCATTTAATACATGTCTATTATATTTATCATTATTTTTATTTAATACAAATTACAAAAATACAAAACTTTGTGTAACAAAATAGAAAAGTGATAATTCGATATTAAGAATCAAAAAAATTATAATACTAATTGGATAAAAAAATAATGAAATATTTTCTTGAAAATGATATATTGTTAAATTTTGAACCAAAAACTTTAATTTAATATTTATCATATTTAAAATGTTAGAATGTGATTATAAAATTAAGAATGTAAAATAGATTTTACTACATATAATGAAATAAATAATTTATTCAATTTTACTCCGAGAATATATAATTTTTAGAATAAAATTTACATCATTTGAGAGTCACAAAAATACTATAAATTTGTGGTAAATATAAGTTTTTAAAATTAATTTAACAAAATCGAGAATATGTAAAATAAGACAAAGATAAGAACAAATAAATAAAATTATAGATAAATGATAGTAGAGAAAATAAGCATCTTATTATATAAAGTAGAATCTATTATATAATAGGAGAGTTTTCTCTCAATATAAACTATCCACATCATCACTACAATCCTCTATTAATGGACACCACTTATGTAAAACTCTAATATGTACTAATTAAAGCTTCAACATAAGAATAATTATTACTATACAACTCCAAAACACACAATTACACCAACTAACGAGAAAATATATAATATTAATTATGATTTAAATTTTGAACCGGTTATTAACAAATTTAGTATATGCGAATGCATAAGTTTGGTCAAAAATAATTAAATGAAATAAGTGAAAAATGACCATATAGTAAGTTCATATTTAAAAATAAAATATTAAGATAAACTACTTAATTTATAGATAACCAACTACAATTCAACGGAAAATACATATAAAATGAGTTTATTATCATAATTAACAGTATAACATCTATAAATTGATACTCGATACATTAATATCTCGACAAATCAATACATTTTTTCGGACCCGAATTGGTTTCTCGAACAAATAAATATATCAAAGATTTTCAAAGCCAAAACTTAGCCATTTACTAAATAATCGTCATAAATCTTGAAATGCTTATTATCCAATTTTTGTTAATGGAAGAGACTAAGTACCATTGAAGCCAATATAATAGACTCTGAGAATCGTTCACATATTCTTGAAATAAGAAAGATGGAGAAGTTAAACCAACTCTTGCAATAACTACACTCCAAGTTCTGGTGTCCTAAGAATTATCTTTGAAATCATTGAGGTTCCTATTAATCTACTTCTTCCCTCATTGTTCACAGATGAAATGGACTAAAGATCATGAAGAATGATCGCTATTCTAACTTCACAAAATTGCTAAAACTCTAAGATTTTTTGAAAAATTGATTAATTTTTACCTCATTACCCAGAACAAACGATGTGTTTCTTCTGAAAGGATGTTCGTTGATCGCATCAGCTCCATCTGCAATCACAACGCCACCTATATCGCAATCTTTCCCCTCCTATAAATCCAAAACAACACGCAAGATTTCAAATTTTGAACACCCGAATCTGGTAATGATAAGATACATAAAATTTCAAATTCTGAAATCAGACCTTGAGGTAGGTGCGAGCATCGATGAAGGAGTGAAAATGGCGGAAACATATGTGAGAAGTGGAACCATGGCTACCGAAGGCGTTGAAAGTCACAGCGGCCATCGAGGATCAGCTATGTGAGTGGGATTTGTTGGATTTTTAGAACCGAGAGAGGATATGTTCTTCGGAGATGGGGAAAAAGGAAAAAATCACAGATCTTTTGTCAGCGGTCTTTCACGAAGAAAGCAATACTTGGGCCAAAATATCTATTAGCATAAATGCCAAAACATTATAAAAAAATATCTAGTAACTAAAAACAACTTAAAACTATACATACATAAAGATATAATTTTAAACTCTCAAATATGTACTAAAATCATTTATAATCAAATGTAAGTGGTTTGTTTAGTTAATGTGTACATGGACTGATGAGGTTATAATTGGCCTCAATATAAACTATAGATTCCGGAATAGGAATGTAATATTAGACGTTCAACCAAATATGTAACTTATGAAAGATTTGAAGTGGTGTTAAGAAAATATATATAAAACTATAATTAGAATCACACAGTAGTCAAATACTACATATAAACACATGAAGAAAAAAAAATTTCAACATAAGTAAACAACATAATTAAAAGAAAAAACGGTTGTTATATACAAACACTAATAAGGAGAAATAACAAAACACACGCATATACACACAATGCAACTATAAACATAAACCGACTATTAAACTACAATTCGAAATTAAAAAAAGTATTTCCTAAAATATAGCATATAAAAAAATTTATAAAACATTAATGTAAAATAAGCCCGCGCGAAGCGCGTGGGTCAATCCCTAGTTTAAATAAAAATAAATTTACCTGAATTTTATAAATGACATTTCTTAAAATAGTACATTTTGGGACATTAATTTGAAATGGGGTACACCCTTAAGGAAAATTGTAAAAATAATATATCTCTTCAGGTCTATTACAATGTACCCCTCTCATTTGAAAATAATAACATAAATACCATTACTTCTTATTTTGAAAATAATAAAATAATAACAAATCCTAAAATATATGTTTTCTTTTCCCCCAAGTAGACACCAAACTTTATTATTATCAGGTTGCCTTTGCCAAATATTCGATTTCACTCTCAAACCTCACAAAGATCTAAACGATATCCGTTAGACATTTCTTACAGCTTTCGATTTTGATCCGAAAATACGTACATTCTTCGGGAGGACGATCTTCATTTGGAATGTCAAATATCTGTGGGGTCGAAGACAATCTTAGGGTGTCAAATCCAACATATTTCGGGAAGATCAAAAGTATGAAATTTTGTAAGAAAATATTAAAGACGTTCGAAATTAGGGTTCCATGAAAATTGGAAAGGGTGGGGGAAGAAGATGAAGTGTAAATAACTGTAAATAACATCAACTTTGTGGAATTATATGTAGAATTCATGAGCCCGACAAAACAAAATTCGGAAAAGATGTATGTTTCCAGCAGTAGCAAAAACATCCACTATCCTCTAAGAACCAGAGGTTGCCAGTTCTCTGCACTAAAAGCAGAGGTTTCCAGTTCTCTGCACCTGTAAGGCATCGTTTACGCATATCAAAAACAGCGTTTCACCAGCCTCTCCTTCAAGAATCCGAGGTTTCCAAAGCAGACAAAAGACATAGCGAAAACAGCCTCTATACTCTAAAAACTGAGGTTGCCAGTTCTCTTTATCAAAGAACTGAGGTTTCCATATCTCTGCCTCGACGAGCAGAGGTGGCCTGTTCTTGCACCGAAAATCAGAGGTTGCCAGTTCTCTGTTCCATAATGCAGAGGTTGCTAGTTCTCTGCACATAAGAGCAGTGGTGCAGATAACTGGCAACCACTGCTTTTATGTTTCAGATAACTGGCAACCTCTGCATTTTGGTGCAGAGAACTAGCAACCACTGCTCTTATGAACTGGCAACCACTGCTTTTATGTTTCAGAGGACATGCAACATATGCATTAAGGTGCAGAGAACTGGCAACCACTGCTTTTATGTTTCAGAGAACTGGCAACCTCTGCATTGTGTTGTAAAGAACTGGCAACCACTGCTCTTATGTGCAGAAAACATGCAACCTCTGCTTTTATGTTTTAGAGAACTGAACTTGCTCTGTCTTTCGTATGCTTTGGCAACCTTGGATTCTTGAAGGAGTTAGGCTGGTGAAACGTTGCTTTTGATATGTGCAAACGGTGCCTTACTGGTGCAGAGAACATGCAACCTTTAGGCAGAGAACTGGCAACCTATCCTCTTTGACGCAGAGAAATAACAATGTCTCTGCTTTTGTTTTGCTAAGTTTTGACAACCTCTCTGTTTTTGTTTTGCATGTTTTCTGCACATAAGAGCAGTGGTTACCAGTTCTATGCAGCACAATGCAGAGGTTGCCAGTTCTCTGAAACATAAAAGCAGTGATTGCCAGTTCTCTGCACCTTAATGCAGAGGTTTCCTGTTTTCTGCACATATGTGACTCCACTCCGCCCTTATATCCTGAGGACCTCAATGATGTAGGAGGAACATCGATTATCACAGCAAAAGACTAACCGAGCATTCGAATATCTATTATGTCAAAGTAGATCCTGCTACCTGCATCTGTGAGGTTGGGTTTTCTCTGTATACACTATGCATCCGAAAGGCTAAGCAACAACGCCTTTTATACACTAAATCTTCCTCTACATGCATTGTTTGTATTTAATTCACATTTACCAAATGCTACAAATTGTATGCATTTAAGATAGAAAATTAAATTTAAAAAAAAAACTACTATATGCACCGAGATAAGGGTTGCAGAAAAGTGGGTAAGGATGAAGTGTAAGGCAGAGGTTGTCAGTTCTCTGCACCATAATACGGAGGTTGCCTATTCTCTGCACATAAGAACAGTGGTTGCCTGCAAAGAGCAGTGATTGCCAGTTCTTTACACATAAGGGCAGAGGTTGCCAGTTCTCTGGCTCAAAGGGCAGTGGTTGCCAGTTCTCTGCACAACAATGCAGAGGTTGCCAGTTCTCTGAAACAAAAAAAAAAACAATGGTTGCCAGTTCTCTGAACCACAATGCAGAGGTCGCAAGTTCTCTGAAACATAAAAGCATTGGTTGCCAGTTCTTTGCACCTTAATGCAGAGGTTGCCTGTTTTCTGCACGTAAAAGCAGTGGTTGCTAGTTCTCTGCAGCACAGTGCAGAGGTTGCAAGTTCTCTGAAAATAAAAGCAGTGGTTGTCAGTTCTCTGCACCTTAATGCAGAGGTTGCTTGTTTTCTGCACATAAGAGCAGTGGTTGCCAGTTCTCTGCACAACAATACAGAGGTTGCATGTTCTCTGAAACATAAAAGCAGTGGTTGCCAGTTCTCTGCACCACAATGCAGAGGTCGCCAGTTCTCTGAAACATAAAAGCAGTGGTTGCCAGTTCTCTGCACCTTAATGCAGATGTTGCATGTTTCTGCACATAAGAGCAGTGGTTGCCAGTTCTCTGCACAACAATGCAAAGGTTGCATGTTCTCTGAAACATAAAAGCAGTGGTTGCCAGTTCTCTGCACCACAATGCATAGGTCGCCAGTTCTCTGAAACATAAAAACAGTGATTGCCTGTTTTCTGCACGTAAGAGCAGTGGTTGCCAGTTCTCTGAAACATAAAAGCAGTGGTTGCCTGTTCTCTGCACCTTAATGCATAGGTTGCCTGTTTTCTGCACATAAGAGCACTTGTTGCCAGTTCTCTGCAGCACAATGCAGATGTTGCCAGTTCTCTGAAACACAAAAGCGGTTGTTGCTAGTTCTCTGCATCACAAGAGCAGTTGTTACCAGTTCTCGAGGAATTGTTTATCAAGCATGTCAATCGGGCTAGCCAAGTCCAGCCAAAACCCGCAAAGCCCGCCTATATTTGAGCCCGGACCGGCCCAAACGGGGCTTAGGGCTTTTCCGGGCTTTTCTCTACAAAAAAAAAATTACAATTCTCAAATGAAAAATTTGTACACCACTTTATGTATATTACAATGTACCCCCTCTTCTTTGAAAATAACAACAAGAACTTGGATCTGCCGTTTGATGAGTTATTGTTTCATTACACGGCATACTGCTAAATGCGTAATTAGTTGTGATATGCCGTTTGATGAGTTATTGAGATTTATGTTAAATAGCATATTTATGATATTTATGTTAAATGGTTGATCTAATGTGTTGTGATCTGCCGTTTGATGAGTTATTGCTTCATTACACGGCAGACTGCTAAATTGTGGTGTTATTTATACTTATGGCACATAATGCCTTTAAGTCATCCTTAATTGAGACATAATTAATGTTATAATTCAGGCAGAATACTTTTGTTGTATTCATAATTAATTCATTTTTTTTTATTTGTTGCAAATAAACGAAGTCTGCGATGTGGATTACACATCTTCTCATGATGAAAAAAAGGCAGAGGATGCCAGCGAGGATGAGACAAAGACTGAGGGTGAAGGAAGTGGCTGAAACTAATGGAAATGATATCATGAAGGCACCAGAAGCAAAGACAGTGGAGACTACCCAAACAAAGGCAGATGATGAGCTGCACATGGATACTTATGCCGGCTAAGAAATTCGGCGAGAGGGAGAGAAATAACCAGCGAGTGGGGGAGGGAGAGAAATCCGGTGAGAGTTCTGCCAAGTGGGAGAAGAAAGAGATCCACCAACAGTGTTGACGAGAGGGAGAGAGAGAACCGGCGAGTGTCCAGGCGATAGGCAAGAGAGAAAATCCGAAAAGAGAGAGAGAGAGATAGCCGGCGAGAAAAAGAGATCAAGAAAGCCGGCCATCGGAGGAGGGAGATGTGGTCGTCGGAGGTAAAGAGTCGGGGAAGGAGGAAAAAAAAGAGTTCTTTTTCATTTTTTGATATTTTTAATTGTAATAAATGATTAAATAGTTTTTAAAATAAATTTTTATAGTAATAAACTAACTTTGTATCTCGAGAAAAGATATGAATCATTAGGCCTTTATACGGTTCTCGATAAAATATGTACAAAATAATAAGTAGATGAATATCCGTCGTATATATCTACCATTTATCCCCCCTATGATCTAAATCATCAGAAGATGAATCTTCAGCGCAAGGACATTAGTATCCTTAGCTCCCTTTCCGCTTCTTTCTGTTCCATCAAAAGCTGAAGCTCTTGTGGAGTGACTTCTTCCCCTGTATTTTCTCTGTCAAGCAGCATGTGCTCGAGCTGAGCACTCCTCTCAATAGCCTGAATAGATAGAAGAAATAGCCAAAAAACTTCATATTGGTGATAGATTTAAGCACCATCTATATATTCAACTCAATACTTACTCAAAAACATGTATGATAATCAAGATGCATGAGTCGACTAACCCTAAGGATCTCAATCTCTCGACCAGTGCCTTCTCCCATACGAGCTCTCCTCTCAATAGCATGCATAAAGAAGTTAGTAGATAGAATAAATAGCCAAAAACTTCATATTGGTGATGATCTAAGCACAAGCTATATATTCAACTCAATATTGACTCAAAAACATGTATGATAATGACTAACCCTAACGACCGCAGTAACAATCTAATTCCATAAACTGTTTGTAAAAAAAGAAAATGTAAACAATAAAAATAAAAATAATATGCTCAAATATTGCATGTAGTCGAGTTTTTCAACCATATATGTCTCAATTGATAATAAAGGCAGCACGTTCAATCGTTCTTGTGACATGCTAGACCGCAAATAATTCTTTATCAACTTCAACTTCGAAAAACTTTGTTCAACAGTGGCAATCTATACCAAAATGGTCAACAATATGCGATAAACAATTTATGTGTTTTGATAACAATCCTCCATTTTTTTTTCAAAAAATCAAGAACTTCAATAGGCTTCTGAACTTCATTTGATATTGATTCTCGGAGAATTTTTAATTTCATAAACATATCATCACCAACCATGTCTAAATGCATACCAAGATGAATCTATAAAAAAATTAGAATTCATCAAGTATATCCATCAATTGGTTTGTCACAAATCACGGCTCACAATTCACAAGCTTCCTTTTTTTCTAGTTTCTAATCCTACATAAATATTAAATACTAAAAATCAATAAGTGTTAAAGCCACACATCGATCATACACCTTTCTAGTAAAAAGCCCTCCTTGATCTCCGTCCTCTATCCCTTCATGAGATGGTCCATAAACATAATATGATCGTTAGTCCCATCATGACCAAAAGAAGTGAGGTACCTATTAGTCATAACCGACTATTTTACCAAATGGATCGAGGCGAAAACTTACCAGCATACAACCGAAGTCAAAGTGAAACACCTCGTCTGGCAATATATATATCATGTGCCGATATGGACTTCCATATGAAATTGTGACCGATAACGGATCTCGATTCATCTCCAGGAAATTCCGAAAATTATGGGCTAAATGAAAAATACCACTACAAGAATATTGAGTATTCATAGCAGAAGAAGATAGCGTTTTAGATGACGACCAGAGAAAAAAATTGTTTCGCGGCAATTTTTTTGGCTCTAAAGTATTTCGCGCGTGCTATATAATAGCACAAATATGATTAAACCGCTATGGAAATGTCGAACGGGTGATAAATTTTTAAGTGCCCGCCTTTGGGAAAAAAAATTTGTGGCTAAATTTGTTTAAGGCAAAACCAGATCTAGCTTTCACTTTCTCACAGAGACATTGTTGCATGTCGTTTTTCAGCTCGAAATCTCACTTTCCCTGTCGAATTCTCAGGGTTTTTACATGTTTGGTATTGAATCGATTCGTTTATTTTGCTGTTTTGCATGCAGGTTTAAGGGTTCGATTTAGTTAAAAGGTATGTGAAATTTATAGGGTCTTAGTTTGAATTTGTGTTTTCGATCTATTGTTTCTCTAAGTGTAATCGATTAAGGGTTAATTGCGTCTCCAAGTTTAAGCGATTCATGTGTTTGTAGTTGCTAACTTCTTGTAATTACACGTTTCTCTTATCTCTGCTTGCCCTTGTTTCTGTCTTGTGATCTATCTTCTCCGCTGAGTTTCCTAATTTTCTTCATATCAGGATCAATTAGGAAGAGTGTCACTCCTTTCTGGAATCCTCTTCATAACTTTGGGGTTAGGTTCAGATGATGCACCACCAATGCTTCAATCAAGAACCCCACCATCTGCAATCACAAGCTTGCCTGATCTTCCCATGCCTTTGCAATTCACAAGGAAAAGTTTGTCTGTTGGAAGCACAGCTGCATGCTTAACCTTTATTGTAAGCTGATATTCTACTTCCTCGATTTCCTCTTCTCTTTCTTTTGTTAGATCCCCTAATGGAACGTTTAGGTTTCTGTTCACAGATCTTTCAAAGTGCTAGTATTTGCCTTGCAACCACCACACCAAAGCAACTTGCGCTAGCTCTGCGTTGGTTCTTGTTCCCGTTGACATATATCGGTGTTCCAGTCATGTGCTAGAATATTCCTCTGTAGAGCTTGACTTTTGATCCTTTTTCTGATCTCTCTTTGGTTATTGTGAAATAATGAATAATTGGTTTTGTTATGTAATGGCCTTCCTAAAGATTGTGGATTTGCATCCAATATTGCATCTTCTTAGGATGAACATGATAACGATTGAACTCTGGTTACTACATTGCATATTCTTTTGTAATTGTGTTCCTGGCTTGAGAGTGTTATGAGTAGTTGAAACTGTACTTGCAAAAAAATATTTGGTTACTTTGTATCAGCCAAAACTGATTGAGAATGTGAACAATGTTATTGGTTTGGTTTGGCAATACAAGAACCTCAATGGATTAGTTGTGGGCAGTAAAAATGGATTGCTGATAATTTCTTGTCTACTCTCTTTCGTTTATGTTTTATGTTCATAATAGTGGTGTTAAGATTTTACAGATATAAAATGATTTTTTGTAATTACCCAATTAACAATGAAATATATATATATATCTATATATATAAAAGAGAATGATTCAAAGTTAGTAACTCGCAAGATCGTGACATGTGTCGAGTTAATCAATTAGATTTTGACACGTGTCGAGTTAATATAAAAGTTTTTTTTAGATTAAGGAAAGTTAACTTAAAATTAAAAAGTAGAGTTTAATTTAAGAAAAAAAAAGACTTAATTCTAAAAGTAAAGTTAGCAACAACAAAAAAA
>PKML01075216.1:11362-21759 GCA_002933935.1 Eutrema yunnanense
ACCACAAGATTCAATGGAGAAGAAGAAATTCCCCAAGTGAGAAAGGATGAAGTGGAAGAAGGAGTTCAAGTATGGGACATGACGGCAAAAAGGCCAAGTGAGAAAAGGGTAGCTTAGGATGAAGACTTCATTGGTAGATATGCTAGGGTTATAGATGATTTAGGCATTGGGTATATGTGAGTCTATCCTTGTATGCATAGATTGCCTTTTACTCTTAGCATTTTGCTAAAGCTTGCTCATTCATTGAGAGATCCCTTGCATTAGAGTAATCCCATACATTTGAGATCATCTTTATCTCAAGACCTTCACCCTAGCCAAATGGATTCACTTGCCTTGCATAAGCATGATTCACTTGAAACGATTAATGAATGTTAAAGGATGGGATGACATGAATACTTGTGTAGGTTGAGGCTTGTATTTGATTCGTATAGGGAAGGATATGGCTAGCTCTTTTTTTAGTAGACTTGTTTGATCGCATCTTAGAGTTAGTAACTTGGACATTGAGTTGAATTCTTTTTATGGCACTTTTGGATTTGAGCTCCCATATCTAGTCTTCTTCCCTAATTTATTCTTGTTTGCTTGAGGACAAGCAAAGGTTTAAGTTTGGGGGAATTGATATACTCATATATTGCATGTTGTAGCATGCATTTCATTTAGAGTTTTGCGTCTCATGCATGTGTCTCACATATCTTTTATAGCATTTAGGTCTTTATTAGAGTAATAGGTATTTGAATTAGGTCTTAGTGAGTTTTGCAAGCATTTGGAGTGTTTTTAGGTGTCTTGGAGACAATTGATGAAGTTTGGAGTTATGGAGCATAAGAGGAATGCAAAGCCCATCCCAGACGCCGGAAAGATGTAGCTAGACGAAGGCCCTCCGTTACGAATCATCCTTTAAGCTCTTCATAGGGGTTGTAGAGGAGTGAGTCTTCTGTATAAAGGAGTTGGAATCAGTCCATTTGGACATTTGTTTAACGAGTTACCGCGGATTTACCGAAGACCATTCGGATCGGGAGCAAGAGAAGCGGTTGAAGACGTTTGGGAGCTTTTCAGCATTTACATCGACCCAAACTCTCCCCACAGATCGATGTTGATGCTGGATGCAACTCCAGGGCCTTAGAATCGATCATGCCCCCCTTTCACATCGATCCCACAAATCGATGCTCAGCTTCAGGGCATTCACATCGATCCCACAAATCGATGCAGCCGAAGTGACTCAAAGATCAGGCCAAATGAAGATCTTCCCGTGCCCAGTTGAATCTAATGTCTTCATGAATATGGTAGCCAAGTGCGTTATCTGACTACAGGAGGTGGTTTCGGATTATTCGAATACGTGGTTCGTTAGATATGGCCACCTTACTGAGGGTATGTCCGTCTGGCCGAGAGAAGATGATACCGTCCAAAGAACCGGCAAAACGAAGGTCTTGCGTTATGAATCAACTCAAACAGTCTTCATAAGAGTTGTAGAGGGACGACTTAGATGTCTACAGGAGTTTGATTCAGGTCATTCGGATGTCAGATGCAGGAGTTATGACTGATTCACTGAAGACATATCAAAGACTTGACCGGGTCAAAACCCGGTTTGTTCCGGGTTGACCCGGTCCGACCCAAACTTCTTTAAATTGTGAAAAACCTAATTTTTAGATCTAAGTTTCCTTTTCTCTAGAGTTGGGTTTTATCCCAAACTCTTTCTAAGATGATTTTGGATGGATCTACATCATTCATACCACTCTAGTGAAGGATTCTTCAACCTATCTATATATTATGTTTATTTAATCTTTGTTCTTTATCTTTATGTCTCTTTTTCCCTTGTGTTCTATCTTGTTCTTCATATTTAGGCCTTAGGCCATTTTTTGTTGGATTTTGGATTTTGCTTGATTTTGATGATTTGATGATTGATTCTTGATGCTTATGTTCTTAATCCTTGCTTTCCTTTCTTTCTAAGTGATAATAGTGCTAGATTGGGCTTGAGAGAGTCAATCTAGATCATAGGGAAAATCATGCACACCAAGTGTGTGATGAAATTCCCCTAGGATCTTAGTAAGAGATAAACATTCTTAACCTATGAAAGTAGTTGCTTAAGGTGTTTATTGGTTGATTTGAATGTTGATCTAAATGCTTGCTAATCATTTTATCACAAATGAGAGTTTGATCTTGATTAAGTGATTAGCAAAGTGATTAGTGTCTTGAGAGAGGATTAGTCATAATTAGTGATCTTAACCTGATTAGCATTGATTGTGTGTTAGGCATCGTTAGTCAATTGTCTTGATGATTATATGATGATGATTTAGGTTGATCTTTGTTAGGTCCTTCACTTAGGTTGGTTCTCAATGCTATATTTGATGAGATAAACCAAAGTCTAGAACTACACCTAGATTAGGTAGTTCTAGTTGGCGTGACAAACCAATCTAGAGCTACACCCTAGGATTTTTGGTCTCATCCCATGCATTAGGGAGAGATTCGAGTAAACGGTGTTAGTGCTAGATTAGATTTATTCATTCGAGTCTTGAACTTAGGCATTTCACTCATAGACGGAGTTTAAATGCATTGCTTGAAACGAATCTTTTGTGAGCTTTTCGTGCCTAGCCAACGATAGTTGATGTCTAGGGTGATTAGTGAACTAAGTGGGATTGGAGGTCAATGCTTGTTAATCATCCTATCACAAACGACGGTTTGTTCTTGATTTGGTGATTAACAAAGTGATTAGTGGTACGGCGGTGGATTAGTCAAAATTATGAATCCCATGTTCTAGGATAGTGTTCAATGCAATCTCTGACATCATTGTTTGCTCATTAATCATCTTCTTGATAGTTCATTCCATGATCCAACACTTATATCTTTGTTTTCTTTCTTGCATTTGTTTCCTTAGTTTAAAAAACATAAAAACCCAAAAACATTGCTCTAGCTTAGGAAGTTTCATGCATTCCTAGTGTATTGATCTTAACCTCTTCGGTTCGATCCTCAAATACTACAATGATATGAGTGGACTTGAGGTATTGATTAAGACCTAAAAAGTCTATCTATCATTTACCTCCCTGAAACCGAACTCAATTGACAACTTCACCCAACTTCAAGCTGCATTCTTGATGCAATACTTGGTATTCATCCAGATCGAGACCTCGGAGGCCGATCTGTGGGTACTTACTCAAAAGCCAGACGACTCATTGCGAACGTATATTGACAGCTTTAAAGCCGCCAAAGCAAAAATCGCTGATCTGCATAATCCAACGGCCCTGAAAGCCCTCCAAAACGGATTGCTAAAAACCTCAAAATTCTTTGAGGAGCTTACAGTTCGAGAGCCCGTATCACTAGATGATGCATTACATCGCGCTTCGCGCTGGATTATCCTCGAAGAAGCGAGTGCAGCTCAACCAAAGCAGCATGCACCCGCAACCTAGAGTAAGCAAGCTCAGACAACCAACTCCCAAGGATCTAAAAAATCCGGGAAAAAGGAGTCCCAAGATCAGAAACAAAGCCAGGGGATACACTCATACTCAGTGGGAAGCCCACCTCGTAATAGATTCAAGCTTTACGATCCCAGCAAGTGGTGTGATTTCCACAAGATTAAGGGCCACTCGACAGAAGAGTGCCATGAGGTGAAGAAGCAGCTCGCTGCCAAATTCGCAGCAGGAGAGCTGGGCAAAATCGAGCTGGAAAAACCTCCTCCGAGGAAGAACTATTACCCAGCTCGAGACGATGAAAGGCGGGATCACGCATCCGAGGATGATCGTAAGCGAGAACGTTCATTCGAGGACGCGACGAGGCGAGATCCCCCCAAAGACAGGGAAACAGATCTGCCTCCTCCTAGCACGAAGAAAATAATTAACTTTATTCATGGAGGATCCCAGCTATGTCGCAACTCCGTAAACTCAATTAAGAAACATCAACGAAGGGTAAACACCGACACACGTGACAGGACCCCATTCAAGGGACTCGACACACAAATTTCGTTCTGGGAAAGCGAGGCCGTTGAACTAGATTCTCCACATGACGATGCTCTCCTCATCATGCTAGAGGTAGGTGAATATGAGCTCACCAAGAGGCTTGTAGACACGGTGAGCTCTGTAGAACTCATCCTCCTAAGCGTCCTTAGGGAAATGGATATACCAGATCACGAAATCGAAGAAAATAAGATGGTGTTAACCGGCTTTTCCGGAGAAACCACGCTATCTCTCGGAACGATAAAACTCCCTGTAATAGCAGCCGGAGTAAGAAGAATGGTCGAATTCACAGTGATAGACATGCCAACTCCATTCAATGCCATCCTGGGAAGAACCTGGATACATTAAATTAGGGCTGTGTCCTCAACATACCACCAGTGCATAAAATTCCCCACCCAGCATGGGATCGCAACAATTAAGGGAAGTCAAAAGGAATCCAGAATGTGCTACATGGCAGGTTTCCAGATCGCAAAAGAAAGTGCTATATACCAACTACAACGAAAATATGAGCTTACATACCGCCTAGCCAAAAAGAAAAGTGGTCCAGGCTTCATCGGACCTCGCAGAGACTTTATCCAGAAAATCGTGGTCAACGAGTCTCATCCCAATCAGAAAGTAGGAATTGGGTCTGAGCTCTGTAAATCTCAAAAGGAACAGTTAATAACATTCCTCAAAGAAAATTCTGGCTCATTCCCATGGACAACAGCTGACATGCCTGGAATCGATCTAAACATCATTTCACATGAGCTCAATGTGGATCCAAACCACAAACCAATACATCTAAAGCGTCGGAAATTTGGACCTGATAAGACCGAGGCTGTTAACAGTGAGGTCACCAGGTCACTAAACGTTGGATTCATAAAAGATGTAAAATATCCTGACTGGCTAGCAAATCCGGTTGTAGTAAAAAAGAAAAATGGCACATGGAGAGTATGCGTAGATTTTACAGATCAAAACAAAGCATGTCCTAAGGATAGCTTCCCACTACCTCACATCGACCAGCTGGTGGAAGCTACTGCAGGACACCAGCTCCTCAGCTTTATGGATGCATTCTCAGGATATAACCAAATACAAATGAACCCTGAGGACCAAGACAAAACAACCTTCATAACGGAACGAGGAACGTACTGCTATAAGGTGATGCCATTTGGCCTTAAAAACGCAGGAGCAACCTACCAAAGACTTATGAACAAGATGTTCGCCAGCCTCCTGGGTAAGTCAATGGAAGTCTTCACCTTACTAAACAAGTACAGGATGAAACTTAATCCTTCAAAGTGCACATTCGGGGTCGCCTCAGGCGAATTCCTAGGTTACATAGTAACTCAACGAGGAATAGAAGCAAATCCCAAACAAATCAGTGCGTTCTTGGAAATTGATATATCATGGTTTTTACCCTATTTAGGCCATGATATAAGTCCTTTTTATAGAGTCTTTCTAGTATTTTGTAGTCTTTTAGAGTCTTTTACAGGTCTTGGCACGTTTGGAGGATTATTGGAGATATTGAAGATTATGGGAGCACTTTGGAGCAGAAGCTGAAGTCGTGTTGCTGAGTATCTGTTTTCACGGCCAGTATCGATCGATACCCATCGCAGCAAGACACGACCCGCGAGTTTTATCAAGATTTGAAGAATTACAAAAGTGCCCAGAAGTCTTTGATATTTACAAGAAGACCCCAAGTCGTGATTTAGGTTATAAATAGGAGTTTTAAGCCATCTGTTTAGGCTATCCCTTTTTATGCTTTATTTTCTCTGGTTTTGAGACAAGTCTGATTTCCCTTCGTCCGAGATCAGATCTCAAGAACCCTTTGTTATTATTCTATTGATGATTTATTCAAACATGTCTTTTGATTCAATTGCCATGTCTGAGTAGATCCACCTTAGGTTTGGGGTTTTCTCATAAAGGATTTCTTTGAATGCTAGGTTAATTATCTGTTTAGGATTCACCATCTGAATTAGTTCTTCACCTTAGGTTGTGTTCATAGCTAATTCTAGGTTGATAAATCTGGAACTTAGATCTTAGGATAATTGATTAGGCACGAGAGTGCGATTAATTACCTGATAGAACCTAGGTGAGCAAATTGATTATTCGCAAAGAGATTTGGTTTAATTGATTTGTGAACATATCAAACCTGATATTAAAGCTGATTTAGAATTTATGATTCGCAAAGAGATTTGGAATTCCTAGGATTTAGATTTAGATAGTTTTCGCAACGAGAGTTGGTTAGCTATATTTTAGTGTTTTGAGTTCAAGAACTGCGCTAAATCTGAATCCTGTTAGTTAGTTTATCTGCATTCATTGATTTCCTGAGAAAAACCCTGAGCCTATATTTCTCAATTGATTTACAACTCTTTTAGTTTCTGCATTGCTTTTAATTACAACTGTTTGGCTTAGCGTAATTCGATACTTCATAATCTATTGTGCGTTTATGTGAGTCTTCTGTGGTTCGACCCCTAGCTATACTATTACAACTGCTTTAGTACTTTAGGGTATTAAATTGAGCATATCAGAAATGCAACCTCCGAGCTCGGTAAAAGAGATGCAAAGGCTGACAGGCCGGATTGTCGCGTTAAATCGGTTTATTTCCAGGTCGACCGATAAATGTCTCCCTTTTTACCAGTTACTTAAGGGAAACAAAAAATTCATATGGGATGACAAGTGCGGAGAGGCCTTTAAGCAACTAAAGGCGTACCTCTCCGAGCCCCCCATTTTGTCTAAACCAACTGAGGGTGAGCCACTTTACCTATACGTAGCAATCTCTGAAGCCGCAGTGAGTGACGTCCTCACAAGAGAAGAACGAGCTGAGCAAAAACCGATCTACTACGTGAGCAAATCTTTAGTAGACGCCGAAACCAGATACCCACGAATGGAAAAACTGACCCTGGCAATATTAATCTCAACTCGCAAGCTCATGCCGTATTTTCAATCGCACCCGATCGTGGTAATGACAACACATCCATTACGCACAGTATTGCACAGCCCCAGCCAGTCTGGCAGGCTAGCCAAATGGGCCATCGAGTTGAGCGAGTACGATATCGAATATCGACCTCGGACAAGCGTCAAAGCACATGTACTAGCTGATTTCATTATCGAGCTCACATCCAACAGCCAGGTTACCGGAACGAGTGCCGAGACATGGTAGCTTTATGTCGATGGAGCCTCCTCGAAACAAGGGGCAGGTGTGGGAATTCACCTTGTATCCCCAACTAACGAAGTCGTGGAACAATCCTTCAGACTCGGATTCTCAACATCTAACAACGAAGCCGAATACGAGGCCTTAATAGCGGATCTCCGACTCGCAGCTGAAATAGGAATACGCAAGCTGAATGCGTTCAGCGACTCCCAGGTTATTACAAGCCAGTTTCATGGAGAATATGAAGCCAGAGATAGCAGGATGGAATCCTATCTAGCCATAGTCCATGAGCTAGCTAAAAAATTCGAAGCTTTCAGTCTAACGCGAATACCGCGACGTGAAAACACTATCGCAGACGCACTGGCAGCTCTGGCGTCAACCTCGAATCCACTTGTAAAAAGAGTAATTCCAGTAGAAGGAATTGAAAAACCAAGCATCAAAATCGATAAGGATATCGATGATTCAATGGAAATAGACAATGACGATATGGAGTTGGACATAATAATTGCCCCAGTAACAGGCGACCTCCCCCCCCGAAGAAGGAGAAGCCGCAGACCCGGAGCCAGACCGGCTTGACGCCAGGCACGTTACCCTGCGCGAAAAAATGATCGTGAGAGCTGACTGGCGAGTAGCGATTATTCAATACATTGAGGGGGGAGAGGCTCCCCTCAGCAAGTGGGAAGCTCACAAGCTCAAAACCATAGCTTCAAGATATTGTATAATCAACTCCCGCCTTTACAAGCGAAGTGTAAACGGTCCCTACCTAGTATGCATCCACGGGCTCGAAGCTTTTACGATATTATCAGAAATACACGGAGGCTCGTGTGGTAGCCACTCAGGAGGAAGGGCATTAGCCATCAGGATCAAAAGGCAAGGATACTTTTGGCCAACCTTGGTCGCTGATTGCGAAGAACATGCTAAAGCGTGCGACAAATGCCAACGGCATGCTCCCACGTTGCATCAACCTACTGAAAACTTATCTTCCATACCCCTTTATGAGGTGGTCAATGGATATAGTAGGGCCCATGGTAACCTCGGGAAAATGAAGGTGTCGCTTCTTACTCGTCCTCACCGACTACTTCACCAAATGGGTGGAGGCAGGAGCTTTCTAGCAAATTAAAGCAAACCACGTACATGAATTCGTATGACAAAACATATTCTGCCGGCACGGAGTCCCGTACGAGATTGTAACCGACAACGGTTCACAGTTCATCTCAAATCAATTCCTCGAATTCTGCGGAGATCACGGAATCAGATTAACAACCTCGACCCCACGTTACCCTCAAGGCAACGGGCAGGCCGAGGCATCAAATAAGCTAATACTGAGCAATCTCAAAAAGCAAATAGATGCCAAAAAGCAAAGATGGTCCGACGAGCTCCCTGGGGTCTTGTAGGCCTGCCGGACCTCACCTCGCAAAGCGACTTCAGAAACACCATTTTCCTTGGCTTATGGAATCGAGGCCGTGGTTTCCGCCGAGGTTGCAGTCCCCAGCCTGATGATAGACATATGTCCCGTAAACGAGGAACTGAACAACGAGATGCTTCTCGACCAACTCGATGTTATCGATGAACACCGAAATCGAGCACTCGTTAATCTTCAAAATTATCAACACGCGGCATCACACTACTATAATTCAAAAGTCAAACAGCGAAGATTTTGAGTTGGCGAGCTCGTCCTACGAAAAACCTACGAAAACACAAGGGAAAGGAACGCTGGGCACCAACTAGGAAGGTCCATACCGGATCTCCGAGATAGTAAAGGACGGCGTGTACAAGCTCACCAGGATGCACGACAATACACCTGAAAGGAACTCATGGAATGCCATGAACTTAAAGAAGTACTATCATTGAAAAGATACTTGTAAAAATCGAACTACGAAAAGGCTTGATCCCTCCGCAGGGTACGTAGGCAACCTCATAAGGGTGCAACTATTAAAATAAAAATTATCCTTCCTTGAGCCTGTTAAAAGCAGCCTGAGACCTCTCAGCTACCATCTACAAGCTAAAAGCTTTACTCTATAAATGAACAGCCTTACGAGCTAAAGCGTGCTACCATCTAGCACGACTCGACTTTGCGTCTAAATTGCAGAGTCACAACCTTTCTAGTCTCTAAATGAAACCAACCTCTACGTCTAAACTGTTTAGGTTACACGCATGCCTCTAAACGGCTTCGACCTTGCGTCTTTAAATCGTCTGGTCAGCACCCGAGGTCTCTAAACGACCTGGGAGCAATGTCTCTAAACGACCTGGGTCTTTGGCTGAAAAATCGCTTTTGATCTAAAAAAGACAGCCTCTAAAAACGGCAAAAATCATGAATAAAAGATTTTCAAATCATCAAAGTAAATAAAGCCTCCTCAAAGGAGCATAAGTTCATACCAAAAAGCCCACTAGGGCATAAACGAGTTCAACAAACAAACCAGAAAAGGGTTTAAAGACCTCCCCAGGCACCAAGTTCAAAAGAACAACAAAAGACGAAAAACAGTAAATGTATCTCTAGCAAACAGGATCAGCTGGTTTATCCTCCGGGGCAGGTTGATTCAAGGGCAGCGGGAACTCCTTCCTAAGCTCCTGAGAACCAAGGTCTAGTTGATCATTCAATTGTGCGCTCGGCCCAGCAGGCAGCGTAACCGAGTCATCGGATACCTGAGGAATATCAATTTTACCCAGGGAAAAATCTGATACCTGGACAATGGCAAGCTCCGCGTCCAATCTCAGCTTCTCAACCTGGATGCTCTTCTTTTCAGCCTCAAAGTCGTTGATGGTCTGGTTGATAATATTATCAAGAAGAAGAATATTGGAATTACACTCCATAACCTGAGTCTCGGTATCGACCTCAATCTTCTTCTTCTCCCATTTATCCTTTATCCCCGAAATAATGGCACGATATTGTGATATATCATGGTTTTTACCCTGTTTAGACCATGATATAAGTCCTTTTATAGAGTCTTGTCTAGTGTTTTGTAGTGTTTTAGAGTCTTTTACAGGTCATAGCACGTTTGGAGGATTATTGGAAGTATTGGAGCTTTCTGGAGCATTTGGAGCAGAGTTAAAGATCGTGTTGCTGAGTACCTGTTTTCACGGCCAGTATCGATCGATACCCCCAAGTATCGATCGATACCCAGCACAGCAGACACGACATCGCGACTTAATGAAGAGTTGAAGAATTGCAACTTGGTCCAGAAGTCTCTGATAATTACAAGAAGACCCCAACTCGTGTTTTAGGTTATAAATAGGAGTTTTCAGCCATTGTTTAGGCTATGCCTTTTATTGCTTTCTATTACTTTGGTTTTGAGACAAGTCTGATTTCCCTTCGTCCGAGATCAGATCTC
>PKML01075216.1:32566-79991 GCA_002933935.1 Eutrema yunnanense
ATGTCTGAGTAGATCCACTTTAGGTTTAGGGTTTTCTCATAAAGGATTTCTCTGAATGCTAGGTTAATTATCTGTTTAGGATTCACCATCTGAATTATAGTTCTTCGCTTAGGGTGTGTTCAAAGCTAATTCTAGGTTGACGAATCTGGAACTTAGATCTTAGGATAATTGATTAGGCACGACAGTGCGATTAATTACCTGATAGAACCTAGGTGAGCAAATTGATTACTCGCAAAGAAATTTGGTTTAATTGATTTGTGAACATATCAAACCTGTTATTAAAGCTGATTTAGACTTTAGGATTCACAAAGAGATTTGGAATTCGTAGGATTTAGATTTAGATAGTTTTCGCAACGACAGTTGGTTAATTATACTTTAGTGATTTGAGTTCTAGAACTGCGCTAAATCTGAATCCTGCTAGTTAGTTTATCTGCATTCATTGATTTCCTGAGAAAAACCCTGGGCCTATATTTTTCTGATTGAATACAACTCTTTTATTTTCTCCACTGCTTTTAATTACATCTATTAGGCTTAGCTTAATTCTATTCTATATAATCTATTGCGCGTTTCTGTGAGTCTTCTGTGGTTCGACCCCTAGCTATATTACAACTACTGCTTTAGTACTGTTAGGATATTAAATTGAGCATATCACTTGATTAAATGGGTCTGGAATCAAGCCCAGCTTACTAAAAAGCCTCGTAGAGTAAGCTCGCGATCTGGGAAGAAGCCGAGTACGCAGGGAAGGAGGAGATCGTTCGGGAAGGAGCTCGAAGCAAGCCAGTCAAACACATTAAACCCAAAACCCCGGGATCAAGCTCAACAATAAATTCCTAGATCGTGAATTTAAAGTTTAAATTCAATTACGTATATTTAGTAATTAGCGGTTACATTCTTTTTGAACATGTATAAGATGAGAATATCAACTACAATAAAGAGACACCGAATTCTTGGCAACAATACTAATATACACATTTTTCTCTATCAAATTCTTCTAAGCATTTCTTTGTTATTTCTTCAAAAATACGACCTGAAAAGCCAAGGATTGAGGTTGTGAGATTTTGCTCTCACACTGACCTCAATTCCAATCGAGCTAAAGAATTCTCCATGAACTTTGCCGAACTCAAAATACTCATTCGCCGAACTGAGGGGAGGACTTATTGTTGGAGGTGAGTTTAGCACTCCCCGATTTAACCCGGTTTGAATTAAAATCAGCCCAATTACCGGTCTCAAGCCCATCTAGGCTGACTTACGAAATAAAATGAAGATTTCCTGTTATTTGATAAAGGAAAATCTCGAGAAAAAAAGAAGTTATCCTTATCGACTTCGGGAAAAAAGAATAATCGCCAATACCAATTCAAAAAGAAAAATGAAGATCGACCGACCTCAAGAATTATAAATAAGGAAGCCATCACGTCATTCTTAATCATCTGAAGATCATCCAATAAGTTTATATGTAACAAGAACTACGAATGGTTTGATCCCTTTCGAGGGTACGTAGGCAATCCATCTCAGATCCAGCTATGATTCTAATAAAAATAATTCTCCTAAACCCTAAATTGATTTCACCGATCTACGATATGTATGAAATCTGGTTCTCACATTCACCATAACTAATAGTCAATTTTAAAAATAAAGTCTCCTATAATAGATTAGACACTACGGAAAGAAAACAAACACGTGTGAAATCACTGCCAAAAAGTGAAAGTTATTTGATGAAATCGTTCATTTTATAATACATCACATCATTTATTCAAATGAGGCTTAAAAGTGATTTCATAAACATTTATTTATTCGTTCATTTATTTATTCGTTCATTTATTTAACAAAGGTGTGTTTTTAAAAAAAAAAAAAAAAAAAAAAAAAAATGAGTTAAGAGATCCAACGATTTTCTCATCGGCTTTCTCCGATTAATGTTTGATCGAGTGGATGTCTGGTGATATTCTAGTGGGTGGGTGGGCTTAAGCCCACATACAGTGTCAATGTTGTAACTGAAATTACAACGGTCAAAATTTGTAAATAAAAAAACGAAGAATTTTAACTTATTTTTTATAATAAAAGATCTGAGGGACTATCGAGCAATAAACATAAAATATATTGCTCGAAGAAATCAAAATGAATCAAGAAGCGGGTTTGAACAAGAAATACATAGCAAACTAGAATTAGTATTTCGTTCTCAATAGTGATTTTACAAGAACAAGAACAAAGAATTACTACATGTTTAACTGTAGAGCTAGTTGCAGATGGAAGAAGTTGTGTTGCTCTTTCTCTCGCCCTTGCTTTATACTCCGAGTCCGTGTTTAACATTGCCATTTACTCGACATGATTCGCCATAAATGATCTTTAATTCGTAGGTTACAGTCGTTACGTTCAGGCGCCTTAATTTACCGGTTTGAATGAGTCTTTGGTTTCGGCGGGGTTGACTGACGGATTTGCATTTATTCTCTTTTGACCGTAAACTTCACCCAGGTGGGCATTTTAGCCCGACTCGTCATCTCGTATGTGTCTTTCACTTCGCTAGCCCTTTTACCATTTGCTTATTGGGACTGTTTTATTAGGCCATAATTTTCAACCCCACAGTTAGCCCCCCCAATTATTTAAACGCGGAAGTTAAGTCCCTTTTTAAGGAATTTCACTCCGTAATCATCTTCAATAAGCGAAAATCCCGTTTTAATGATTCACTTTCCTTCTTGTTATTTGTTCGCCTTCTTTAACTATTCATCTTCCTTAACCAACTTTCATGGCGTTTTGTGATACTTCTCGTGGTAAATTCTGTTCGTGGGCCGAAACTAGTTGCACCGAACTAGTTGCACCGAACTAGTTGCACCAAAGATTCGTTAACTGGTCTTTGTCGTGATTGCAATCTCCAGGCGATGTTGTAGTCATTATTCGGACGCTGCATAAACATCCTGATAGAGCATGGGATGACATGTTAATAGCCCCAAAGTACATGTCAGTAATCAAAAAACTTAAGGAGACTCTCAAAAAGGAATTATAGATTAAGGATTTAGGACCGGCTTTAGAAATCTATGCGGAATAGTCACTACAAGAAAACATGGTTTTGGCGACTACAGCAGTAGTCGCCAAATAGTCGCTAAAACGCGAATTGCTACTAAATAACGACTAAACCATGTAGTCGCTAAATCTTAGTCGCTAAAATACGTAGTCGTAAAAATACTCGCCAAATAGTGACTACTTAACGACTACACCACATGAGCAGTTCAATAGTCGTAAGATTTAGCTACTATTTAGCGACTATTTTCTGGCTAATTTAAAGACTATTTAGCGACTACTAGTAAAAAATTAATAAAAAAACCAAAAATATTTATATTTATTAAAATAATTAATTACAAAAAATGAAAAAAAAAAAAGAACTCTCTCCTCGAAAAAACGAGTTCGCCCTAGCCGCCGACCAATTTTTTTGCCGCGGAAGCCCAGCCCCTCCTGAATGGATCTCCGACTTCACCTCCGCCTATCCTCCGCCGTTTCCCCTCACTGACCAGATTATCTCTCCTTTGAAGACCTCGCCTTCGCTTTCGTTTCTTTTCGACGACCTCAGACGGTGCCTCTCACGGTGGTGTCGCGAGCCCGAAGAAACTCCTACTACACCGCGAGCGACCAACAAAGCCGGCGAAGACCGAAACCCTCCCACATCCTCGCGAGCTCCTTCGGCCAGATCTGAAAAAAGAAGAGAAGAACGAGACGAAGTGGTGAAGAAGAAGAGAAGAAGAAGCGGATGAAGGAGAAGAGGAGACTTACCGGAGATGTTGCCGGTTGCGATCAGACGTGGAGAGAAGAAGAATCGACAGAAGAATGAATGAAAAAAAAGAAAAAGAAAAGAGAAGAAAGAAATCGCAGGGGAAGAGAAGAAGAAAAGAAAAGAAAAGAGGGGTTTGGTCGACGGCGGCTACTAGAGGGAGAGGGAGAGAAAATTAGATCTAGGATTTTGTTTTTAATTATTAATATATACATATTAAGTTATGTTACTTAATTTTTGTTGTTTAACATATTTTTTTTTAATATGTTTTGTATTTAAAATATATACATACAGTAAAACCTCTATAAATTAATACTCGATAAATTAATAATCTTCCTTATTGCATCCATAACTCCTGGTGTTGTCCTCTCGACATGCATAATAATTTTGTGTATAATAATTTATCAGTCGCCATTTCTGTGTTTTTATGTATAATAATTTTTATACCTTCACCATATAATTGATTTTCAATTTTTTTATTAGAATCTTATGTGAAATTAATTTGAAAACTTTATTTTAAAATTATATGATAGTAAAAATTGCATATATATGACCATAATGTAAAAGACAAATTTTTTGAAATTTTGTTTTTAAATTTGACATAAATAACATTGTGAAATAAGTAACATAGTTAATTAGTAGGGTTTTTCATCATCTGTTCTTCATCAGAAGACGACAAATTATACTGAAATTCATCTTAGATCTGGTTCTGCATCTCCGACATCGTAATCGAGGTTTATTGGGTTCCACTTAAATGTTTCCCCTCAGATTCACTTTTAGAACTTGATCCGCTTGCGAGGCTGTTTGCAATATCAACATGTATATATAAGTTATACATATGTATATATATATATATATATATATGATATCGACCAGTTTACCAACCCCAAAACGAATAACACGTGTTTTCACCGGTATTTTACGACTGATTACCGACTACTGTGAGATCCGCCGAAATAGTCGCATATTAGTCGCTAAATTAGCGACTATTATGCGACTAATTTAACGACTATTATGCGACTACTGTGCGATCTACCAAAATAGTCGCATATTAGTCGCTAAAATTAGGGACTAATGTGCGATCCGCCGAAAATAGTCGATAAAATAGCGACTATTAGGCGACTACTGTGCGATCCGCCAAAATAGTCGCATATTAGTCGCTAAATTAGCGACTATTAGGCGACTACAGTGCGATCCGCCAAAATAGTCGTATATTAGTCGCTAAATTAGCGACTATTAGGCGACTATTGTGCGATCCGCCAAAATAGTCGCTAAATTAACGACTATTTTTTTCCGTATGAAATGTAGTCGTAAATTAGTCGTAAAATAGCGATTATTTTAGCGGCTATGGTCTTTGGTAGTAAAACATCGACTCAATTACGACCAATTTGTAGTAGTCGCCAAATAGTCGGAAAATAGTGGCTAATTAGTCGCAACTTTTAGCGACTTCTTATTTAGTCACCATTTGTAGTCGCTAAAACGCTGTTTTCTTGTAGTGTATAAAAGAGAAGAAAGAATCGTAGACCAGAGAGAATAGAGAGAAACCATATATAATTTCTCTTAATATGATTTGTACAAGGAAATACAAATATATAGAGAATAAAACTAGCTGTTACAATAATAAATGATAAGAGGTGCATGGAGAAGAGAGAGGAGCCTCTAAACTCGTCCAAAGAGAGTGAAGAAGATGAAGAGTTGTTGTAGTTAATACTAGTCAACAGATTAACTCCAACATGATGAATGTGGAAGATGTTGCCTCATTAAAAACCTTATCAGGAAAATCCAACTGGAAAACCCATGGTTAATGGAAAAATAGTGCAACAATCACATTCTAACATTCCCCCTCAAGTTTGGCTGGTGAAGATCAATTTAGCCAAGCTTGCCTTGAAAGAAGTTACATACCTTTGAATTTGCTTTCTTGGTGAAGATATCCGCAAGTTATTCAGAACTCTTAGTGTAAGCGGGAGAGATGATCCCAAGTTCAACCTTCTCACAAATATGATGGCAGTCCACTTCGATGTGTTTGGTGCGCTAATGAAACACAGATTTGGAGGCAATGTGAATAGCCGTCTGATTGCCACAATGCATGATCATAGGCTGAGTAGTCTTGACTACGAGATCCAATATCAATTCCTTAAGCCAAATTAGTAGTGTCAACCATAGACCGCTATTCAGCTTCAGCACTCAACCTTGACACCACCTTCTGCTTCTTGCTTCTCCAAGTGACAAGGTTCCCACCAACAAACGTGCAATAGAGTCCTATTGATTTCATATATGTCTTGTCTCCAGCCCAATCCACATCACAATAGCCAATGATCTCAGTGTGGCCATTCTTCTGCATCCAAGTGCATTTGCCCGGAATTCCCTTCAAATACTTGAGGATTCTTTCCACCATATTCCAGTGGTAGATAGATGGAGCTTGCATGTGTTGACTGACTGATATATCATGGTTTTTACCCCTTTTAATTAAGCCATGATATGAGTCCGTTGTATAGAATATTTCTACTATTTTGTAGTGTTTTAGAGTCTTTTACAGGTTTTAGCGCGTTTGGAGCATAATTGGAGATATTGGAGCTTTCTGGAGCATTTTGGAGCAAAAAAGAAATTCGTGTAGTTGAGTACCCGATTAGAAGCTTCAGTATCGATCGATACTGACTAGTATCGGTCGATACTCACTGCAGCAAGACACGAGTGGCGACTTTTGTGAAGAGTTGAGGAATTGCAAAATTGCCCAGAAGACTTTATTATTTACAAGAAGCCCCAAAACGTGTCTTAGGTTATTTATTAGGTTTTTCAGCCACTTTGATGGCTAAGTTTTATTCGAGGCTTGATTTTACTTTTGTTTTTGGAGAGACAACTCTGAACTCCTGTTTCATTTTGATTTCTTTGATGATCTATTCAATCATGTTGTTTTCATTCTTCATGTCTGAGTATATCCACTTTAGGTTTAGGGTTCTCATAAGGGTTTTCTCTGAATGCTAGGTTGATTAGGATTCACCATCTGAATTAGTTCTTCACCATAAGTTGTTCTCAAAGCTAATTCTAGGTTGACGAATCTGGAACTTAGATCTTAGGATAATTGATTAGGCACGAGAGTGCGATTAATTACCTGATAGAACTTAGGGTGAGCAAAATAACTATTCGCATAGAGATTTGGTTTAGTTGTTTTGTGAACAAATCAAACTTGAACTAAAAGCTGGTTTAGACTTTAGGATTCACAAAGAGATTTGGAATTCTAAGATTTAGGCTTAGATAATTCTCGCAATGAGAGTTGGTTAATTATACTTTAGTGATTTGAGTTCAAGAACATCGCTAAATCTGAATCCTGACTAGTTAGTTTATCTGCATTCATTGATTTCCTGAGAAATACCATGAACCTATCTTTCTCCCAATCGAATTACAACTTGTTTAATTTACGTATTGCTTTCAATTACATCTTTTGGTTTAGCTTAATTCGAATCTATATGATCTATTGTGTGATTTCTTGATTTCTTGTGTTCGACCCCTACATATACTACAACAACTGCTTTAGTACTTTTAGGGTATTAATTTGAGCATATCAAATTTGGCGCCGTTGCCGGGGACTCAATTTCGCCATTAGATTTTTTGCTATGAATTTCGTCTAAATCGTTGAGTATCGATCGACACCCAAGTGGTATCGGTCGATACCCGTCGTGAATTTTGGTTACTTACGTTCTTGACTTTTGTGTTTCAGGTGCATGCCTCTTTGTGAAACCAGAAAGAACAAGAACACTCCGCTAGTTGACATGTCAAACGATCAGCTAGCACAGTTGGAACGTACAAATAGAAAAGCAAAAAGGCAAGCAGAGATGAACAACAATACAATGATTTTGATTCAGGATGCTGCTGGTGCTTACAGGGACCGAGATGGTCAGTTGTACAATGAGGATGGTCAACGGTTGGGTGCAGAGGGGAACATTATTCCTGCCCCTGCTGCTATTGATGTAGTTGTCGCTGCAAATGCTGGAAACGCTGCGAATGCTGGAAACGCTGCGAATGCAGGGAATGCTGAGAACGTTGCGGTTGAGCGTGGTAGAACAATTGGTGAACGCAATAGGCCTGATCAGTTATATGGCAATCGATCAGCGATTCGCCCTGCTGCTTTTCAGAGAAACAACTTTGAGCTGAGACCTGCATACTTCACTCTTGTGGGTCAGCACCCTTTTCATGGTCTTTCTCATGAACACCCGATGGATCACATAGAGAGATTTGAGGACTTGGTTACTAGCATCAAGTGAAATGGAGTGTCCTATGATTATCTTTTCTGTAAGCTCTTCCCATACTCTCTTGGTGGAGATGATTCTTATTGGCTCAGGCAGTTGCCAGCTGGGTCATTGACTACCTGGGATGAGACCAAGACTGCGTTTCTTAATAACTTCTATGATGATGCGAGATCAAAAGAGTTTAGGAACAAGAGGCTTTCAAGGCTGCTTGAGGGAGATTCAGATCGTATCATAGAGATTGTCCACATCATGGGTTCATTATGGTTCAGTTGCTGAGCTTCTTCTTCAGAGGGATCGATTGGAGGTACCAGATGGCATTAGACTCTGCGAGCAATGGAAACTTTTTTACCAGATATCCTGACGATGCTTACCAGCTGATTGAGAACTTTGCATCTAGCAACAACACCAAGAATGCTGACATGGAGCGCAAGAAGCTAGTTGGTGGTATCGAGGGTTCACAGATTGCTGAGGTTCAGGCTAAGTTGGATTCTATGCATAATCTTTTGATGGGCAAATCGATGAAGACAATTCATTTTGCTGAGGATGTCGAGACTATCAATGGAGATGAAGTGAAGGATGTTAATTATATTGGTGGTTCTGGTTTTCAGGGTCAGAGGAATCAGTACTACAACAACCGGAACTTCAACAACAACTTTCAGCAAGGAGGATTTAAGTCTGACACTAGTCAAGGTGGTTTTGGGTCGAATCAATTTGGGCAGAAACCTTTCCAGAGCAGTGGCTACACAAGGAACTATGAGAGTTCATCTTATCAACCTATACCTACTAAGACTCCTGAGAGTAAGATTGAGGCTATGCTTGAACAACTGGTTCAAGGGCAAGAGAAGATGACAGTGAATTTCAATGGGAAATTGGATGCTGTGTATATCGATCTGAATGGGAAAATCGAGGCTCTCAGTACTAGCCACAAGATGCTGGAAACTCAGGTAGCTCAGATTTCAGCAAAGTTCTTTAAAGCCTGAGCCAAATTTTTGCACTTCATTGATGTGATTGATGTCCATTGAGCTTGATTCCTCATTCATATATGACAAAGGAACCCACATGTTTAAAGTGATGGTATTTCTCTCCCTGTTACAAGTTAATAAATAAGATGCATTAAAAGATGAAATGATTTTCTTCTGAGTAGAGGGTTAAGAAAATTTCCAGCGATCCCATTATTCTACTTCAGAGGGAATGATCACACAAAGGTGGAAGCGAGGTTAGGAAAATTTCATGTGATACCATTATTCCCCTACACCTTTGATAACTTTTTAAGGGAAGAACCGGGGATTCGGTGGCAAACACCATCAATACTCGCGTCTCGAACCTTAATAAGCATATGCGAGAATATAATAAGAAATAAGCCTGGGAGAGAGAAAATAATTCCAGAAAGTGTGAAATTGGATGGTTCCTTGTCATGATATTGTATGGGAAAGAATCTGGAAGGTTCTTGGTATTAATCACATCAATGAAACTGGCGATGAGGGCTTTATTGAGTAATGCTGTGAAATAATGTGTGTAGTCTGGGAAGCTGCGAATGTCTACGGAGAAGTACATGGTGGTTGGATTTGAAACTGGTTATGTAATATGTGGAGCACTAAGGAAAAGAGTCATTGCAATGTTTCAAGAACAGGTGAGTCTCTATGTTTTCAAACCTCTTTCTCTGGTTTAGTTTTCTATTTGCTTGAGGGCAAGCAAATGCTAAGTCTGGGGGAGTTGATATATCATGGTTTTTACCCCTTTTAAGCCATGATATAAATCCGTTTTATAGAATCTTTCTACTATTTTGTAATGTGTTAGAGTCTTTTACAGGTTTTAGCACGTTTGGAGCATAATTGGAGATATTGGGGCTTTCTGGAGCATTTTGGAGCAAAGCAGAAATTCGTGTAGCTGAGTACCCGATTTGAAGCTTCAGTATCGATCGATACTGACTAGTATCGGTCGATACTCACTGCAGCAAGACACGAGTCGCAACTTTTATGAAGAGTTGAAGAATTGCAAAATTGCCCAGAAGACTTTATTATTTACAAGAAGCCCCAAAACGTGTCTTTGGTTATTTATTAGGGTTTTCAGCCACATTGATGGCTAAGTTTTATTCGAGGCTTGATTTTACTTTGGTTTTTGGAGAGACAACTCTGAACTCCTGTTTCTTATTTATTTCTTTGATGATCTATTCAATCATGTTGTTTTCATTCTCCATGTCTGAGTAGATCCACTTTAGGTTTAAGGTTTTCATAAGGGTTTTCTCTGATTGCTAGGTTGATTAGTTGATTACGATTCACCATCTGCATTAGTTCTTCACCATAAGTTGTTCTCAAAGCTAATTATAGGTTGACGAATCTGGAACTTAGATCTTAGGATAATTGATTAGGCACGAGAGTGCGATTAATTACCTGATAGAACTTAGGGTGAGCAAAATAACTATTCGCAAAGAGATTTGGTTTAGTTGTATTGTGAACAAATCAAACTTGAACTAAAAGTTGGTTTAGACTTTAGGATTCGCAAAGAGATTTAGAATTCTAGGATTTAGGCTTAGATAATTCTCGCAACGAGAGTTAGTTAATTATAATTTAGTGATTTGATTTCAAGAACCGCGCTAAATCTGAATCCTGACTAGTTAGTTTATCTGCATTCATTGATTTCATGAAAAATACCCTGAACTTATCTTTCTCCCAATCAAATTACAACTTGTTTAATTTACGTATTGCTTTCAATGACATCTTTTGGTTTAGCTTAATTCGAATCTATCTTATCTATTGTGTGATTTATTGAGTTCTTGTGTTCGACCCCTACATATACTACAACAACTGCTTTAGTACTCTTAGGGTATTAATTTGAGCATATCACTGACCTGGTTCACAGAAAAACATAAATCAGGACGTGTAATTGTAAGATAAATGAGCTTTCCCATAATTCTTTAGTATTGTCCAATGTTGTCGTAGAGTTCTCCTTTCAGAATCCCCCTCACGAGAGTCTTTGTTCTTCTCTTCAATTAGTGTCTTTGTTGGTTTATCTCCTAGCTTTCCTGTTTCACTAAGAAGATCAAGTGTGTACTTCATTTGAGATAAAAATAGCCTTTCATCAGAACGACATACCTTTATGCCAAGAAAGTACCTTAGTTCACCTAAATCTTTAATATCAATAACATATTTAAGGGAGGACTTGGTATTTTGAATACCTTCTTTGTCATTGCCCGAAATAATGATACTATCAACATAAACTAAGACAACGACAAAACATGATCCCCCTTAAATTTTGAAAAGCGAATGATCAACTTGTGACCTTTTAAATCCATTTCCAATGAGGGTTTTGCTTAGCTTGTGATACCAAGCACGTGGTGATTGTTTCAAACAATATATAGCCTTCTTAAGCTTGAGAACCCAGCCTTTTTCAGTCTCAATACCAGGAGGTAGTCTCATATAAACTTCTTCTTCAAGTTCACCTTGAAAGAATGCATTTTTCACATCCATCTGCCACAAATCGCAAGAGAGGTTAGTAGCAAGTGAAAGAACAACACGAACATTATGGATTTTAGCGACATGAGCAAACATGTCTTTGTAATCTTCTCCATATGTTTGAGTGAAACCTGTAGCCACCAAACAAGCTTTGTGCCTCTCTATTTCACCATTGATGTTGTAATTGATTGCGAAAACCCATTTGGAACCAACTGGTTTCTTTCCGTTAGGGAGATTAACTGACAACACCGTATTTTTACCCGTTTTACTATATATTTTAGAACACTTTAATAAGTGTTCCACTTGGTTTTCTATGATTTTATTACGTGTTTCGTATGTTTGCGGTTTTAAGACTCTTTTCAGGTAACTCGGGATTAAATAGTGCATTTGGGAACAAAAGTACATTTTTGGATAGATTTAGACCGTCAAGAAGTCTTGCAATCAAAGAAGACCTATTCACCGTCTGATCATCACCAAATTTGGAGACAACAAAGTAGAGATAACCAGCTTTCAAATGCACTTGGATTGGGGACAATCCAAAGGTTGGATACTAAAATATACCTAAAGCACTGAAGACCGATGAAGCTGCCCGAAGAAGCAGCTCACCATGCCTGGAGGACTCCCAGCCGAGGCCAAGCACCATTCCGCCGCCACTCCACCCGCGGCCAGAAGCCACTTCACCGCGGCCAGAGAAGACGAACCCGCGGCCAAGCCTATTTTCGCCCAAGACGATATGTTTCTTCACCCGAGGCCAAAACCATCTTTTCCCATCAAACGACCTAAGCTTGTTGAAGACCTATAAATACTTATTTTAGACAGCAATTTCGACATCCAACCCTAGACACATTCTAAAAATTATTTTGCTTTCATTCTTGTACTCTCGCATCGAGATTTTCGGGATTGGTGAGGAGGTTTCTCACCGAGGTTAGTTCTTGTTCGTGAGGGTTCTTCACCAATCTTATGCTTAATTTAATTTTGTCTTTTTCCAGTATGTGCGAGTAGTTTATATTGTTGGGTTAAAAAGATTATCGAGGGGAATTCTATGTTCGATAAGGATTTCACTCAGTAAACCCTAGCCGATTTCTAGAGCTCTTCTTGTGGAAAGTTGTTAATGCATGAATCTAGTATCATGAAGTAGAGGCTGATATGGGGAGTTTATAACCACGGAAGTGTTGCATCTAATCACCGGCAAAGTTCATCCACAAGGCGTGTGCGTCGTAAGATTTCGGAAGTATACTTACGGAGTGCCGTGAACCTATGGACCCACTAGCGTATCACAATCTTACTCGCGGCCAGAGACGGAAGCTACTGGTCGAGTGAATAGATTATAGGGCGTAGGTTATACGGAAGTAGACTACGTCATTATTTTGTCCTGTTTGTGAAGTTATAATCTAGAAACACCGGTTACTAATGAGTTAGGGGCCGTTTGATTGAATCGAGCATACCCCGAGATATTCTTCTCGACCCAGCAACGTTTTAGAATAAGTTACAACCGTCTTTAGTAGTGTAGTTTAGCAATAGAGTCCGTAGAAGTAGTTTAGTCATGGATTTCATTAGGTCTAGGTTAGTAGTCAATTCTCTATAGGTATTAGGTTAATCTTAGAATTTCTTAGGATAGGTTTAGTTTCTCTTAACATTAGTTTAGTAGTTGAAATCCCTTTAGCTTAGGTAGTGGTCGCTTTTCTTAGATTAGATTAGTAGAAGTTTTCCGTTTTTTCGTTCTTTACAATTCTAGTTACAAAAACTCTATAAAAATATATTCGTTCTAGGTTTATTTACTATACAGTGTCTAAGGTCTCATAGAACAACACCCTATCCATGTCGATCGATACCTCAAGTACTACAACACACATCTGTGCACTTGCAGGCTTTAAGGTTTACAAATTTAAAACTTAAAGTTTCGGAGACGAATCCGATACGCATCAAGTTTTTGGGGAGAAATCACTACAAGGGTTTATGGGGAGAAACCTCCACATTATGGACATCATCTTTTGTATCAGAATCCTCTACAAGGGTTTCACCATTGTTGTCATGAGTTTATGGATCATCTGTATCACCATTGTCGTCTTGATTGTCATAACCGTCAGTGGATTCTTGGAGAAAAGAATCATTCTAGATATCATCGTGATCATGATCATCAACTGTTTTTTCATCTCCTAATTCAGCTTGATTAGTTTCCACCTCTGTTTCATCATTTCCATGTTCCTCTTTAGATTGTGGGGCATGAGATGGTAGAACCGCTTTAGTCTTCTTTGGCAGGTTGAGGTTTTCAAGTAAGTGCTTCAGGCTGGCAGCAAGATCAGAACTAGAGGATCCCAAGTATTTTAGCTTGTTTCAATCCTTTTCTTCACATAAGCCTTTTTCTTCATCAAATTTGACATCACATGAGACAAATGTCTTTATTGTTTATGGATTGTAACACTTGTACCCTTTTGTGTTGTGTAGTATCCAATAAAGATACACTTGATGCTTTTTGGCTGAAGCTTGTTCCTTTGATCATCTCGAGTATGAACATAGCAAACACAACCAAACACCTTTAAGAAATCAACATATGGTTTAATATTGTTAAGTACCTCATGTGGCGAGATATCTTTGAGATATTTGGTTGGGAGACAGTTGATCAGATATCAAGCAGTCATAACTATATCACCCTAATAATGTTTTGGAACATTTTTACCGAACATCATAGTTCTTGCAATCTCTATAAGATGACAGTTCTTTCTCTCAGCTACACCGTTCTGTTGAGGAGTGTAAGGGCATGATGTTTAATGCATGATCCCATGTTTAGACGTGAAGGCTTTGAACCCATTGCTGGTGTATTCACCTCCATTGTCAGTTTGCAAGGTCTTGTTCTTAGCATTGTACTGAGTCAAGATGAAGCTATGAAAGTTTGAAAAAACTTCAAAAACGGCCTTTTGATGGTAAGAGTGTTAACCATGTGTATTTGGATTTTTCAGCAATAAAAGTAACAAAATACTTGTATTGGTCCCTTGTAGCACAAGGAGTAATCCAAACATAAGAATGAATGAGATCAAACAATTCTCATAAATAGTAGATGAGTTCGGAAAAACAGTTTTACAATGCTTTCCTAAGATACACGCTTCACACTTATCATTTTGATAAGATATACTAGGAAGAAGAATCTTGAGAGCTTTAGTATGAGGGTCTTCAAGTGTACCATGACATACTGCATTATTAGCAAAACTAGAAACAGAAGTAGAAACGGAAGTAGAATTTAGATCTCTAAGAACATATAGACCATTCTTTGTAGTTTCTTCTCCGATTGTTTTTCCCGAGTTAATATCCTGAAACCAAATATCATTAGGACTGAAAATAGCCAAGCAATCAAGATTGCTTTTTGGACAAATAAAAGATTTGAAGTAAATTCAGGCAAATAAAGAGCTTGAGAGTCTTTGTTAAACAGTTTCAAATTTTCAATTCCTTTAAAAGGCACACCAAGACCATTTGCAGCAATGACATTTCTAGTAGCAAGTTTGATATTGCTAATTATATTTGCATCACTAATCATATGATGAGATGCACCAGAATAAACAATAATTTGTTTGTGAGGTTTAAGAGAAAGTAATGCAATACCATATTCTTGTAGAGATGCAATGCTTTTAAGAAGAGATTCAAGATCTGACTTCCTGACCACGTCATCTTCAACAATAGATGCGGACATAGCCTTGCTAGTGATTTACATCTTTGATGGCTTGAGATGTGGGTGAAGGGTCCAACATTTGTCTTTTGTATTCTGATAACACCGTATTTTTACCCTTTTTACCGCTTATTTTAGAGAACTTTAATAAATGTTTCACTCGATTTTATATATTTTTATTATGGTTTTCGTATATTTGTAGTTTCAATACTCTTTTCAGGTTACTTAGGCAAAAGCATTGCAAATTGGACAAAAACCAAATTTTTGGCTCAGAGTCAAAACGTCAGAAGTTCAACTGCCAAAGAGGTTTCTCTCACCGTCTGATCCAGCCCAAATTTGGAGACATCAAAGTCGAATCAACTACATTTCCATTCCAATTAAATTGAGGACGATCCAACGGTTCAATCAAAAGATACATAAAGATCAAGGCAACCCGTTCGGCCACACCTGGAGGAACTCTACCCGCGGCTAAGAGGCAGTTCACCGCGGGCAGAGGCTCTCCGCCCGTGGACAAGGAGTGGTTTGCCGCGTTCAGAGTCATTGGACCCGCGACCAGCTCCTATTTCAATCCCGAAGCCCGTTTGCAAGCCCATTCGAATCTCGTCAAGTCCAATCACGGAGAAACCCTAGAGACTGACAAAAATGAGAGAGACGACCTATAAATATGTGTTTTAGGAACCCTATTTTCGTGTTCCTTAGTGTGTGCCAATTTAGTTTACTTTTTGCATTACTTTTTGTTCTTACTTTTCGCTTTTACTTTCGAGATTTGTAGAGAAGTTTTCTCCTGACTTTGATCTTAAAATGGAGAACCTTCTTCTTCAATTTCTTGTTCTTTATTTAATTATATTTATGATTTCTTCAATTATGTCCGAGTATTTTAGTCGTTGGGTTTAAAGGGATTATCGAAGGAAATTCAGATGTTAGATAAGGATTTCACTAGGTAATTCTAGCTGTATTCTATAACTCTTTTCTATAGATTGTTGTTAATGCATGGATCTAGCTTCATGAACTATAGACTGATCCCTAGGTGTAATAAGAACCACCAAAAGTGCTGAATCTAACCACACGAACTATTAATCTATATCGAGTGTGTCGCGCTATAAGATTTCAAAAGTATACTTATAGAATGATGTGAATGTTTAAGACCTTGTTTGTGTCATCATAACTTTCTACGCGGCTAGAGACGAAAGTTACTGATCGAGTATATAAGTTTTAAGTGAATAATACATACGAAAGTAGGCTTTCATATTTTTCTGTTCTAAGTCGTGGAGAGCTTAAGTACCGTGTTTGAATCGAACATTCCTCGGAGATATCCATGTCGACCCAACATCGTTTTACAATTGTTCACAATGAAATTTATCCTTTACTTTTAAGCAATCCTTTTCATTCTTTACTTTACAAGCAATTTTTCCTTTTACGCACTTTACAATTTTCGTTACCAAAAACCCTATAAAAACCTCGTTCGTTTTAGACTTCTTTGCTAACTCTCTTTCTAAGGTTACATAGAAAACATTTTCCTCCCTTTGGATCGATACCTAAAGTCCTACAACGCACATCTGTGCACTTGCAGACATTAGGGTTTACAAATTTAAAACCTGAAGCTAGGAAACAAATCCACACACATCAAATTTTTGGCGTCGTTGCCGGAGAGGCAATCGCTACAAATCAGTCACACCTTAGAGGTTAGTAAATCGACTCTAAAACAAACTTTTTCTTTTAATTTTTGTTTTTGTTTTTCTTCATTTCAGGTCTCTGAAACATGAACTCGCCTCTGGCGCGAGATCACTACTACGAGCAGGGTTACTACAACCCATCTTATGCTCACTACTATCACGATTCACACTCCAACCGTGTCTCGTTCTACATGGATCTGAAACTGGCACCGACCACCTACTCTCAAAGACGCTACGAGCATCCTTATTCCCGAGATGAGCCTTTTGCGTCTGCGTTTGTCAACATGTGACCAAACCCTTACCACCTTCCTCACCAATTCTCAAACCAACACGATGAGAACACGCAAATTAGCATGCGTTTGGAGCGACTCAATGTTATGCTAAATCTACTCCTTGATTGTAAAGTCATGACCGAGGCAGCATTGAATAAAAAGATAAATTCAATCTAAGCCGAATTCAACAAGAAATTTGATGATCATGTTATCCACGTCATAGCCCTCGAGGAGAAGACTCTAAAGGACGTTGCTACAATCAACGAAAGGACAAGAATCATAGAGGAAGAGCAAACAAAGCAAAAATAAGACATCATTCAAAACTCGTTGTAGATTCGCGAGTCGAAGCAAGAAATCAAGGAGACTAGCGAGTTTGCCTCTTGGTATAGAGAAATAACTGATGATGAACTCCAATAAATTGAATCTCGCCTCAGCATACTCGAATACAAAGCTGGAGAAAGTTAGTCACATATCCGACGCTCAAAAGACGACCGAAACTTGTTTGGAGAAAGTTTCTAAGGAACATGAGAAGAACACCAAGGTTTCGTGCAACCTTACTATCAATGAAGAAGAGAAACCACCTGACTCTCTTCGAGGAAAACTTGAAAAAGAAGTGGTGGATGACCACCATACCCGAGAAAAACTTACCCAAGACAAGAAAGAAGACGAATCACTCTGAAGCTCCCCCACCGCGGTCGCGTGCCCTCTGCCCGCGGCCAAACCACCTTTTACCGCGGGCGCATGCCCTATGCCCGCATCTAGCTTATTTTCCATCGCGGGTGCGTGCTCTCTGCCCACGGCCAGCCCCTCCTCGACTCATCTTAGACCTCTTGTGTCCCGATCACGTTTCTTCGAGCAAGATGTCTTCTCCATTGCAACTCAAGCTTCAGCAGAGTCCCCAAGCAACTTGAAACCAGTCTCTTATGCACCTTGCAAGGTGATGCAAGATCATGACGAAGCTATATCCTCTTCATCAACACCACTTCAAAGGAGCCCACCAATGAAGATCGATATGTGTTATATCGATTCTTACTACTATTTTGATACAACTGACTGTTACTGTGAGTCATACTCCGCCTTTGAACCAACATCTCCTGCAAGCCATATATCCGAGGAGCCAAAGACGCAAAGCATCTCCGAAGAATGATTGATAAAGTTTAACAACTTTTTGAAATCAATCCCGATGTTCGTTATGTTCGAAGAAGTTTGGAGAGTGGGACCTCTACAAGCTTTCTTCCGCTACAGAAAAGAGAGTAGGGAAGATATCCGCACCTACTTTATGAGAGCGAGGCATTCATCTACACCATACGGTACTTCATATGCCATTCGTTTATTTCATACCGAGAAGCATCGAGGATACACGAACAAGATAAGCCGAGAGAAGCTAAAGGTATTTAACTGCGTGGTTCATGATCTATCTCAAGGAATCACATTTGCTAGAACTTGCATGGAACACATGATGAGTAATTTCTTTTGTGAAAGCAAAGAGTCCATCTCGGAGATAGAAGATTTCTTCACAAATGCTAGGAACGGAAGACGGGTTCGAACTCTTCATAAGATTCAAGAACAAGGTCAGTTTCTCATCTCTTGCAACATCCGTGGAGTCGATTTTAAAGACATTCTTTGTGACTCCAGAGCCTGCCTTAGCATCATGTCAACATCGACCGCAAAATGCCTCGGTATTAAGTACGTTCATCCGACCCGAACGAAAATCAGCATGGCAGATGAAACTTGTGCTACACTGAAGGGGATCACCTATGACATGCCCGTGAGGATTGGATATTGCATAGCACCCGTCGATTTCTACATCGTCAAGACGACACAAGTTTATTCTACACCGGTAATCCTAAGATGGCCGTTCTTGTCAACCGTCGGAGCCATCATGGATTGGTCAAATCGACGTGTATCCTTTGCAAACATCGACAAGGATGTGTTCTACACCGCTGTCCCGCTCAAGAATGGAGAAGAAAGACACCTCAAGTCGAAGGATCCCGATCCCGACCCACAAAGGAGCGATGAGACATTTGACGAGGAGACCGAAAAAGACTTGTCGAAAGACATTGTCTTTCTGCGATTAAGCTCATCTCGATCGCTATCAACGTCGAGCTAAACAAATTTAAACAAAAACGCTCAACAGGAGGCAACCCATTTAGGTATGCTTTTATTTTTATTTTGCTTTCTTTTTCTATTAACGTTTCTTTTTCGACATGCGACCAACCGCCTGTCGTTTGCGATCGAGTTCCTTTGATCCCCAATCGATCCCCATCCCTTCCCAACCATCCCCATTACCATTCCCATTCCCATGGCCAATCACCACACCACCATTTACCATCCCCATTCCATTCCCAATCCATTCCCCATCACCATTCTCGACCACTTCCATGTAAGTTTTTTTTTTCCTTAAACTTTTTAAATTATTACATACTCTATTTCTCGTCTTTGCTCGATTTATTTCACATTGGGTACAATGTGATTTAAGTCTGGGGGAGGATTCTATCCCTTACTAACCACCTTTTCTTTCATGGGTCTTTGCATTTTGCATTTTTTCAGGCTTTCTTTAATTTTTTTAAATTTTTCAATAATTAAGTAGAATACGTTTTGAGGAAATGATGATAGAAATCCATGACGATAACCAACCAATGTGCTTCTACATTATTTTCTAGTAACATGCTCTTTCGTAATTTGGTTCTAAACTACGCGGTAGCTAGAGTTTCTGTTAATACAAAATTCCTAGAGGAATTTAGACCGTAGATATTCTTTAGGATGGGATATACTAGCTCTATTATACTTGGACATTAACTTGATTTAATTTTCTCATCAAAGGTTTATGCAAAGATAACGAATCATACATTCATGACGTTCTTTTACCTTTTACCACTATTTGTCGTACCTGAATGGTCAACTCATCTTTAGATGGTATCCCACCCGAAACTTAACCATTATTTAAACCTCATGCATTCTCTCTTTGTGTCTCATGTGCAGATGTGTGCAAAAATGCCAGAGATGGGGGAACGACACAATTTTCAGTCACTAAAGACGAAGACTATACACGATCAGTGGAGGTAAAATAAACAAAGACGATTGCTTGGTTCTTCCTTGGATATCTCAAAATATGGTATATTTTCCTGCCTCAAAAACTCTATTTCGTTAAAAAAGCGTTTCCCCCTTTAAAAAAAATATCAAAAAAAAAAATTGAAACGGAAAGGAAACATAAAGCCTAAAGAGAGTCTAGATTGGTCAAAATTTTTATGAGGCATCCATGGTTTGTTTGTGAGAAGTTTGTCATTCCAAGCCCACAGAAAAATCTAAGTCTGGGAGAAAGACATAAAACTTCTGTTTTTGGAGAAAGAGGAAATGCAACATTTTTACGCAAAAAAAAATGACTGGAAGCTGTGGTTCTCAACAAGTCCATCCTTTCTTGCTGTTTTGCATAATATCTCGCACCTTCCGGTGAAATTACGGTAACCCGAAACACTTTTAACCTCACCTCTAAAAAGTCTTTAATACCTAGCATCAATTGTCTTGGTTTGATCTTTTTGATGAGAAATTCACGTTTGCACTTAATGAATTTAAAGAGCTAGTTTACCGGAATTTTGAATTTTGAAAGTTTAGATTTCGTATGACGGATACCGTGGCCTAGTGTTACGGAAACTTATGGTGAGAATTTTCTAGGCTAGGTTGCGATTGATGTAGTTCGTTGGTCATGGTTTAGAAGGAGGGTCTCCGAGATTTCGAGTTCCCTATGATTTTTGTTTGATCTTTCTGAGCTTTGGCTTTGTTTTGTTTGATGACAAACAAAATCTAAGTCTGGAGGAGTTGATAACACAGTATTTTTAGCCATTTTACCGCTTATTTTAGAACACTTTAATAAGTGTTTCACTCGATTTTATATGTTTTTATTATGGGTTTCACATATTTGTAGTTTCAAAACTCTTTTCAGGTTATTTAGGCAAAAGCATTGCAAATTGGAGAAAACCCATATTTTTGGCTCAGAGGCAAACCATCACAAGTTTGACTGCCAAAGAGGTTATTCTCACCGTCTGATCTAGCCCAATTTTGGAGACATCAAGTCGAATCAGATACCTTTCCATTCCAATTGAGTTGAGGACGGTCCAACGGTTAAATCAAAAGATACATGAAGATCAAGACGTCTCGTTCGGCCACCCCTAGAGGAGATCTACCCGCGGCCAAGAGGCAGTTCACCGCGGGCAGGAGCTCTCCGTCCGCGGCCAAGGAGTGGTTTGCCGCTGTCAGATTCATTGGACCCGCGTCCAGTTCCTGTTTCGATCCCGAAGCTCGTTTGCAAGCCCGTTCGAATCCCGTCAAGTCAAATCATGGAGAAACCCTAAAGACCAATGAAAATGAGAGAAAAGACCTATAAATATATGTTTTAGGAACCCTATTTCGTGTGCCTTAGTGTGTACCGATTTAGTTTACTTTTGCATTACTTTTTGCTCTTACTTTTCGCTTTTACTTTCGAGATTTGTAGAGAAGTTTTCTCCCGACTTTGATCTTAAAATCGAGAACCTTCTTCTTCAATCTCTTGTTCTTTATTCAATTATGTTTATGCTTTCTTCAATTATGTCCGAGTAGTTTAGTCGGTTGGTTTAAAGAGATTATCGAAGAGAATTCACATGTTCGATAAGAATTTCACAAGGTAAACCTAACTGTATTATAGAACTCTTTCCTATAGATTGTTGTTAATGCATGGATCTAACATCATGAACTAGAAACTGATCCCTAGGTGTAATAAGAAACACCAAAAGTTCTGAATCTAACCACCCAAACTATTAATCTATATGGAGCGTGTCGCGCTATAAGACTTCGAAAGTATATTTATAGAGTGCCGTGAATGTTTAAGAACTTTTTTGTGTCATCATAACTTTATCCGCGGCCAGATACAAAATATATTGGGAGAATATATAAGTATTAAGTGTATAGTACGTACGAGAGTAGGGCTTGCATATTTTCTGTTCCAGTTCGTGGAGTTTACTAGAATCAATTTACTAAGATCTTAGGTACTGTGTTTGAATAGAACATTCCCCAGAGATATCCCTGTCGACCCAACATCGTTTTATTATTGTTCACAACCGATTTTCTACTTTACTTTTAAGCAAACGATTTCATTATTTACTTTACAAGCAATTTTTCCTTTTACACACTTTACAATTTTCATTACTAAAAAACCTTTAAAAACCTCTTTCGTTTTAGACTTCCTTGCTAACTCTCGTTCTAAGGTCTCACATAAAAGTTTTTCCTTCATGTGGATCGATACCTAAAGTCCTACAACGCACATATGTGCACTTGCAGACATTATGGTTTACAAATTTAAAACCTGAAGCTAGGAAACAAACTCACACACATCATATGCCCCGTTCTGTTGCAGTGATTACACAAATACTTATTGCGATCATTCCTTTGATAGATACCTTTGTTAACAACAACAAGATCCTTTTTCTGGCCAAACAACCCAACTGACCCTTCTTCCTTTTAAATATGCATACAAACTTCATTCAAGCTAGGGAGTTTATCAGATCTAAGGATATGGCGTATGAGACCATTAAATGAGCTGTTAATGGTTAAGAGAAGTCCGAAAAAATAATCTTGTTCACGTCTTTCATTAAAGATTGCTGGATCTGTTGCGGGAAGACGGAGAATCTCCAATTCAGGCCAATACGCCATGTAGTCACCATAGTGTTGTTTGAATGAATTTTCCTCTTGTTGGAGAGTAGTCAGCGCCTTCTTTACCTCAAAGATTCAGCTGATATTTGAAATGTTACCATATACACCCTTTAAGATATCCCACAAATCCTTTGTTGTTTCACAATACGAGTAAACAGCAAGGATTGAATGCTCAAGAGAGCTTTGAAGAATAGATAGCACCATCTGATATTCCTGAAACCATTTTGACTCTTCTAGGCTCGTAGTTTTGATGATGACAGAATCTTACTCTTCACCTTCTACCACATTTTCGCCTTTGTCTTGGCTCATAGCAGACTCGTTTTGGATGCCAGTGATGTGGTTCCATAGAGCATTTTTGGTGGTTCTAGATCAAAGTAAGTAGTTATTTCCTTTGAGAATAACATGAAGAGTGATCTGTTTTGTGTTTTCCATGATCAGATCTGAACAATAAGAAGATGGAATGAAAATGGGTGTATAACAAATAGATCTTATGCTCTGATACCATGTAGAAATCTATGCGGAAGAGTATAAAAGAGAAGAGAGAATCGTAGAACATAGAGAATATAGAGAAACTGTATATAATTTCACTTAATCTGAATTCTACAAGGAGATAAAAATATATAGAGAATAAAACTAGTTGTTACAATAGTAAATGATAAGAGGTGCATAGAGGAGATATATGAGCATATAAACTCGTCCAAAGAGAGTGAAGAAGCTGAAGAGTTGTTGTAGTTAATATTGTTCCACATATTAACTCCAACAAGATGAATGTGGACGATGTTGTTTCATTAAAAACCTTACCAGGAAAACCCATGGTTAAGGGAAAAAGAGTGCAACGGTCACATTCCAACACCGGCTAAAAGGATTATAGGGATGGAGATTTTTAGAGATAGAATAAAAGGAACTTTGGTTTTATCTCAAGAAGAGTATTTGAATCAGGTTTTGAAGACATTTTAAATGTGGGATTGCATGTCAATTATAACACCAATGGGACCTCAATTCAAATTGCAAAGTCTTGCGAATAAGGAAGCATTGGATCATGACAGGGTAATGGTTCAGATTCCATATGCAAGTTGATATGCTCAAATTAATAACCAAAAAGTACTAAGCTGTAGTTGCAGTATATGTAGGGGTCGAACACAATGACTCACAGAAATCACACAATAGATTAAATAGTTTCGAATTAAGCTAAACCAAAAGATGTAATTAAAAGCAATGCGTAAATTAAACAAGTTGTAAATTCAATTGGGAGAAAGATAGGCTCATGGTATTTCTCAAGAATTCAATAAATGCAGATAAACTAACTAGTCAGGATTCAGATTTAGCGCGGTTCTTGAACTCAAATCACTAAGATATAATTAACCAACTCTCGTTGCGAAAACTATCTAAATCTAAATCCAAGGAATTCCAAATCTCTTTGCGAATCCTAAATTCTAAATCAGCTTTTTAAATCAGGTTTGATTTGTTCACAAAACAACTAAAACAAATCTCTTTGCGAATAGTTATTTTGCTCACCTTAGGTTTTATCAAGTAATTAATCGCACTCTCGCGCCTAATCAATTATCCTAAGATCTATGTTCTAGGTAGCTAATCTAGAACAAGCTTTGAACACAACTTAAAGCGAAGAACTAATTAAGATGATGAATCCAAATCAACTAATCAACCTAGCATTCAGAGAAAACCCTTATGAGAACCCTGAACCTAAAGTGGATCTACTCAGACATGGAGATTGAAAACAACATGATTGAATAGATCATCAAAGAAAACAATAGAAAACAGGAGTTCATAGTTGTCTCTCCAAAAACCAAAGTAAAATCAAAGTAATGAAAGCTTGCCATCAAAGTGGCTGAAAAACCTAATTATAAAACTAAAACACGTTTTGGGGCTTATTGTAATAATTAAAGACTTCTGGGGCAGTTCTGCAATTCTTCAAAACTTGTGAAAGTCGTGACTCGTATCTGCTTCGATGGGTGTCGATCGATACCAGGGGGTATCGATCGATGCTCTTGACTTCAAATCGGGTACTTGGTCGCTTCAATACCATTTCGCTCCAGAATGCTCCTAAAAGCTCCAATATCTCCAATTATGCTCCAAACATGCTAAAACCTGTAAAAAACTCTAAAAGACTCCAAAATACTAGAAATACTCTATAAAACGTACTTATATCATGGCCTAAAAGGGGTAAAAACCATGATATATCAACTCCCCCAGACTTAGCCTTTGCTTGCCCTCAAGCAAATAGAAGACTAAACCAGAGAAAGAGGTTTGAAAACACGGAGACTCACTTGTTCAGGAACCATCGCAAAGATCCTTTTCCCAAACACCCAAATGTCACCTAACCAGCTTTTGATCTAACCACCATGTACTTCTCCGTAGACATTCGCAGCTTTTCCAGACTCCACACATTATCTCGCAGCATAGTTCAAATAAAACCCTCATCACTAGTTTCATCGCTGCAGTCAATGTTCAAGAACCTTCTAGATTCTTTACCATACAATATCATGACAAGGAACCATCCAATTTCACACTTTTTGTATCACTTTCTCTCCCCCAGACTTATTTCTTATTATGTTCTCTCTTTTTTTTTTTTTAGATCTGCATATACACATCAAGGTTCGAAATGCGAGTATTGATGGTGTTTGCCACCGAATTCCCGGTTTTTCCCTCTCTATGTATCAAAGGTTTAGGCGAATAGTGGTATCACGGGAAATTTTCTTAACCTCTCTTTCAACCTTTGTGTGATCATTCCCTCTTAAGTAGAATAATGGGATCGCTGGAAATTTTCCTAGCCCACTACTCAGAAGAAAATCATTTCATCTTTTATTGCTCTTATTTATCAACTTTTATCAGGGGAGAGAGATACCATTATTTTTAAACATATGGGTTCCTTTGTCAGATATGAATGATGAATCAAGCATTGTAAACACTAACCACATCGATGAAGTGCAAAAATTTGGCTCAGGCTTCAGAAGAACTCTGCTGGAGACATGGTTGTTTTCTAGTCAATTGGTCAGTGGATCTAGAGCTGATCCTGCAACACTGGTCACTCAAAAACAAAATCAAAACAACAATTCAAGCACAAGATCATCATCTCCAACAAGTTTTGACTCAATAAAATATTTTTGACTCGATAAAACAACTAACTCTAAGAAAAAACAAACACAATGTCAGCAGACACCTCCCCCAGACTTGAACAACATTGTCCCCAGTGTTATCTAGCCTAGAGTTGGGGAAAGAAAACAAATGAACTGAGTGGATTATGAAGAACATAAACCGTACCTTTACAGGGTATCGATCGATACTGGCAGGTATCGATCGACACCAAAAGTATGTCGACACACTGATTGAAAATCAGGTATCGAGTCGCTTAACCCAGAGAAAGTGATCCAAAGTGTTAGATGTTAGCACTGTTAGGAACAATCAAAAACATGTTAAAAGCAACATGGTAGATCAAACATAAATCCAAAGAAGTTCAAATGCAAAAACAAATACTGACATAAGTTCAACATAAAAGAAAATAAAAGAAAAAGAAAGAAAAATACAAACATGAAAATCAAATAGAAGGATTACTAATCCTCCTTAGTGGCGTCAGAGTCATCGCCAGCAGCAGCGGTATGTGAAGGTCCAGGCTGAGATGATGGATCAGCATCCGTGGTAGTCGTGCAACGGCAGCGAACAGCAGCCTAGATGCTCTTCATGCTCGCTATCATAAATCTCTGGAAAGCAGCCGGCTCCATCGGGACGTCCGTGTCCTCTGGCCACTGTGGCTCAGGAATGGGTGGGCACGTTGCAGCCTGTGTATGTCCTCTCTGACGTGAAGTAGATGGGATATCAGCAGTAGGTGGACGAACCTGTCGTCTAGTCGCAGGAATCGAAGTCAACAACTCTGCAGGAGGCTCGAAACGAAGCAGAGCAGGATCCTCAGATATGTCTGTCAGATCTCTGTCAGGTAGCTGCACCAGAAAGCTCCCATCGGATCTACTAAGAATCCACTTCCTCCCGAGCTTCAACCACTTAAGGTTCCGCAGATGAGCTTCATCCATGTATCGACGCGTAGTGAATATCGAGCAGCTCGTAGTACTGATCATGATGTGCTGGAAGATAGGAGTGAGCACACTACCAACCGACTCCTTTTTCGTGCTCGTCCCCGTGAATGGTTTGGTCTTCAGAGAGACCAGATGATGCGCAAAAACTGCTCCAAGGTTAACATCCTCGAGCTCAGGCCAATCAAAATCCTGCTCAGGGATGATGTTCCTGACATCCAGAAACAGAAACAGAAGCTCAGACACTCTCATCTTGTTAGGCTCTATCTTGCACAAGAGAGTAGTGCCCAGGATCCTAACAAAACAACGCATGACCGGATGTCTTATGTCCATCTGAGTGGACGTCTTAGAATCGTAGACACGGTTCCCAAACCATGCCCAAAATCCTCGCATATCGGGATGGGCAGCTGGAAGAGCAACCCTCCTGTGATCCCTCCGAAACCCAAAAAGATCACAGAGATCAGGGAATGAGATCATGTACCTCACTCCGCGAGCCATGAAAGACAGGCTACCACCCTGTGCGTCTCGCAGAACCTCGTCTGAATAGCTAATGCAAGCTGTCGCCATAAACTGACGAACCAAGTCTGGGTAGAGGTCATGCTGTTGTGTAGCCATGTGACCAAAACCAATCTGCCCAAGCAGACGAGCCAAATCCGTGTCGAGACCCAGCTGATGCAAAGAAAGTCCATCGACAAACCTGGTGGGCTCGATGGTAACACCCAACCACGCGTTATAGAACATCGTGTCGAAGTCGTCCCACTCCTCAGAAATGGGTCTGAACGCGGTGTCATCACTTAAGGCATATGCCTTCTCCTGTCCATCCCAATCGCGGTGACAAGGGATCATGGCCTTCTCGTTCAGCTTAGGCCAAGGACTTCTGCGTGGGGCTGCAGGAATATCCGTAGCAGATGGGTTAGAGCTCGATGCATCTGTGGTTCTTGCTCGTTTCGACTTAGATGCCATCTTTGCTGGATTGAGAAATAAGTGCTAGAAATGGATAGAGGATGAAAATCCAAGGAATCTATGCGCTTGAATCACCAAAATCGGTGAAGAAATGTGAAAGATACGATTTGAGAGAGAGATGGAGGCGGTATCGATCGATGGAGAAGAAGGAGGAGAAAGAGAAACCCGAGGGTTTTGAAAGAGAACTTACCTTCCCGCACGGTATCGATCGATACAAGATGGTATCGATCGATACTCATTGACAATTACTCCTTTTCTCCGTGTGGTATCGATCGATACTGAGAGGTGTCGATCGATACTCCGCGCTTAATCTGCTTCACGTTAAGACACAAGACACAAAACCAAAAAATAAAAACAAAAATAAGAGACTTATGTACAGACTTACCAGTGGGTTGCCTCCCACTCAGTGCTTATTTTACGTCACGAGCTTGACTTTATGGACGATCAGTCAGGACGGGAATGAGAGCTCGTACTGAAGCAAGCTCCACAACTCGACATTTCCAGGTTTAGAGTTTTGCGCAACATCTTCTCAACAACCTCTTGTCCTTTCTCTTTCAGCTCCGAAGTGAGAATAACTCTAGCCTTAGAGAATGGTTTTGAGGTTCCCTTGCACTTCACTTTTTATTCAATCGAATCTCCATCGCACTTCTGAGGGGTTAAAATCACTTGGGGTAAATTTTTTACTCCTTTGCTCTCCACTTTCTTCTCTGCCTTAGTTGTTTTGACGTCTTTCCTGGCGATGACTGAAGGACCATCCGGAAGGTCTATGACAGTTGGCTCGTCAGGAGGCTTTTCCAAAAGATCAATTACCAACGTTTCTCCGTATGGAGGTGAGATGGAGGAGTTCGCAAACGTGAGAAGCATCGTAGGGGGTCTTATATCAGCCCTCAATCGTTCAGCGATTTCCCTGGATATTACATTGACGCTAGACCCTGAGTCAACGAGAGACTCATTGAATTCAACTCCAGAGATGGAGCATGGAACCGAGAATTTCCCTGGGTCCGCCCTCTGGGTCAACTGCCTTAGCGGCACTGACTTTCGTCTTTCCTCGATTAAGAGTGCCTTGATTTCTTCCTCAGTTTCTCTGCAATCTCGGAAGTGACTCAGCAGAGGCATGTACTCTAGAGCTTCTTCAAAAGTCAGTGTGAGGGGAATCCTTCGTACCATCTTCTCAAAGCCACGCAGCTGCTTTGGAGAGATAGGAACTCTTAGGTGTTTAGGCGGTCGAGGATCTGGTTTCTTAGGCTTGTAAACACGTTCCTCGATCACTTCCGGATTCTTCAGAATCTCTGGATTGGTCTGCGATTGATGTCGATCGATACCATGTAGGGTATCGATCGACACTCGTGGTTCTGACTCTTCTCGAGAATGGATTTCGACGGGCATCGATCGATGCTCACTGGTGTCGGTCGATACTTTGGGATTTGCTAAATCCTCGTCGTCATCTTCTATAGGATCGTCAAAAATTCCTGCATTCAAACCCTTTTCTACCACCGCAATGACCTCTCTAGCACTTCTTAGGGTGATTGCATTGACTTGTGCATTGTTTGAGTGAACCATCTTTCCCTTGGCAGGTGCTGCAGTCTGGGCTACTTGAGTTTCCAGCATCTTCTGATGAATACCGAGAGCTTTGATCCTTCCACTCAGATATTTGTACATAGCATCCATCTTACCATCGAAATTCACTGTAATCTTATCCTGCCCTTGAACCAGCTGTTCAAACATAGCCTCAATTTTACTCTCAGGAGTCGTAACAGGTATAGGTTGATAAGATGAACTCTCATAGTTTCTTGTGTAGCCACTGCTCTGGAAAGGTTTCTGCCCAAACTGATTCGACCCAAATCCAGCTCCACCAATAAAGTTAACCTCCTCCACTTCATTTTCAGCAGCAAAGTGGACCACTTTTTGGGTCTTTCCCAGCAACAAATTATGCATTGAATCCAACTTAGCATTCACCTCTGCGATTCGACTGCTATCCAAGTTACCAACTTGCTTCTTGCGCTACATGTCTACATTCTTGATACTATTGCTAGATGCCAAGTTCTCAATCAACACATAGGCATCGTCGGGATACCTTGTGTGGAAATTCCCATTACTTGCAGCGTCTAAGGAAATCTGATACCTCCAATCGATCCCTCTGTAGAAAGTACCCAGCAGCTGAACCTGAGTGAACACATGGTGCGGACAGTCTCTCTGATATGACCTTAAACGAATCCAAGCAGCTTTGAGTGCCTCTGTCGGACCCTGAGAAAACTGAGAAATCTTGTTCCTGAGCTCTTCGGATCTCGCATCATCATAGAAGTTATCAAGGAATGCAGTCTTGATCTCATCCCAAGTAGTCAGTGACCCAACTGGTAACTGCTTCAGCCAGTAAGCGGCATCTCCACCAAGAGAGTATGGGAAGAGCTTGCAGAAAAGGTAATCATAGGATACTCCATGGCACTTGATGCTTGTAACCAAATCCTCAAACCTCTCAATGTGATCCATAGGGTGTTCATGAGAAAGACCATGAAAAAGATGCTGACCCACAAGAGTGTAGTATGCAGGTTTCAGCTCAAAGTCATTCCTCTGAAATGGTGGAGGGCGAATCGCTGATCGATTGGCATAAAACTGATCAGGCATGTTGTATTCACCAATCGTTCTACCGCGATTAATCACAGCGTTCCCTGCATTCACAGCAATTGCAGGAACAATGATATTTCCAGCTTCATCAAGTCGTTGTCCTCTCTCATTGTACAATTGACCCTCTTGGTCTCTCAAAGCTCCAGCAGCATCCTGAATCAAAATCATTGGATTGTTTATCTCTGCTGGTTTCTTTGCTTTCTTGGTTGCACGTTCCGAATTTGCTAGCTGCTCGTTTGACAGATTAACTAGCGGAGTGTTCTTGTTCCTTCTGGTTTCTCGAAGAGGCATGCACCTGAAACACAAAAGTCAAGAACGTAAGTAACTGAAATTCACGACGGGTATCGATCGATACCACTAGGGTGTCGATCGATACTAAACGATTTAGACGAAATTCTAAGCTAAAATCTGATGGCGAAATTGAGTCCCCGGCAACGGTGCCAAATTTGATATGCTCAAATTAATACCCTAAAAGTACTAAATAGTAGTTGTAGTATATGTAGGGGTCGAACACAAGGACTCACAGAAATCACACAATAGATTAAATAGATTCAAATTAAGCTAAACCAAAAGATGTAATTAAAAACAATGCGTAAATTAAACAAGTTGTAAATTCAATTGGGAGAAAGATAGGCTCAGGGTATTTCTCAGGAATTCAATGAATGCAGATAAACTAACTAGTCAGGATTCAGATTTAGTGCGGTTCTTGAACTCAAATCACTAAGATATAATTAACCAACTCTCGTTGCGAAAACTATCTAAATCTAAATTCTAGGAATTCCAAATCTCTTTGCGAATCCTAAAGTCTAAATCAGGTTTGATTTGTTCACAAAACAACTAAACCAAATCTTTTTGCGAATAGTTATTTTGCTCACCTTAGGTTTTATCAGGTAATTAATCGCGCTCTCGCGCCTAATCAATTATCCTAAGATCTATCTTCTAGGTAGCTAATCTATAACAAGCTTTGAACACAACCTAAAGCGAAGAACTAATTCAGATGATGAATCCTAATCAACTAATCAACCTAGCATTCAGAGAAAACCCTTATGAGAACCCTGAACCTAAAGTGGATCTACTCAGACATGGAGATTGAAAACAACATGATTGAATAGATCATCAAAGAAAACAATAGAAAACAGGAGTTCAGGATTGTCTCTCCAAAAACCAAAGTAAAATCAAAGTAATGAAAGCTTGCCATCAAATTGGCTGAAAAACCTAATTATAAAGTTAAAACACGTTTTGGGGCTTATTGTAATAATTAAAGACTTCTGGGGCAGTTCTGCAATTCTTCAAGACTTGTGAAAGTCGCGACTCGTATCTGCTTCGATGGGTGTCGATCGATACCAGGGGGTATCGATCGATGCTCTTGACTTCAAATCGGGTACTTGGTCGCTTCAATACCATTTCGCTCCAGAATGCTCCTAAAAGCTCCAATATCTCCAATTATGCTCCAAACATGCTAAAACCTGTAAAAGACTCTAAAAGACTCCAAAATACTAGAAAGACTCTATAAAACATACTTATATCATGGCCTAAAAGGGATAAAAACCATGATATATCACAAGTGCAATGGGGAGTTTAATGTAGCTATGGTTGGCTTAAGACCGGATCTTACTTATTCAGTTGGTTTAGTGAGCATATAAATGGGAAAGTCGGGTAAGGGACATTAGCTGGAAGTAAAGTGGGTCATGAGGTATATTACAGGTGCTGCAAAAGTGTGTTTGACGTTTACAAGAGAGTCAAATTTCATGGTAAAGTGTTACTGTGATTCAGATTTTGCGGCTGATTTGGATAGACGCATGTCAATTTCAGGTTATATTTTCACAGTTGGTGGAAATACTGTAAGCTTGAGGTCTTGTTTATAAAAGGTTTATGCGTTATCTACTACTAAGGCAGAGTATATGTCGTTGTCTAAGGGAGTAAAGGAATATGTGAAGAGATGGGCTATAGTCAGGGAGCAGTTGGAGTTCCTTGTGACTCTCAAAGCGCCATTTGTTTGGCTAAGAACTACATGTACAGTGAGAGAACTAAGCATGTTACAGTCAAATACAACTTCATCAAAGACATCATCGCACAAGGAGATGTAAATGTGCTAAAGATTAATACTTCAAAGAATCCAACGGACATGTTAACTAAAGTTCTCCTTGGAAATAAGTTCAACATTTGTTTAGACACTTTGAAGGTCGTCGCCTGAGCTGGCGGTGAGGATGTTCTCTCAATTCAGGTTCATATGGTCAAGTCATGTTCTAATTTGAGGTGTTTCCGGGAAAAAGGAGACAAAGTTCAGCTACTTATGGTGGTCATGAGGTGGCGGTAAGCTATTTCAGGTTGAAGAAAATAGCAAAGAGGAAGTTTTCGAAGTAGTGAAGATTTGTGTTTACAAGATCGGAAGTTCACTAGGATTTGACCGTTAAGATCAGGAGAAATCAGAACCAAGGAGATTTGTGATAATCTAATTCATGATTTAGGTCGGGTTGGTCAAATCCATCAGTTGAGTAAAATCAGTCGTGAGCCGAGATGGGCTAAAACCCGAGACGCAGAGTGATCAAGTCAAAAGGGAAGCTGGGCCTCGAAAAATAAGTTGGCCCAAACTCTAAAGATCAAGTCGTTTAAAGGAGAGAGGATGTGTAACAAACTCTAACGTTCGAGACTTCTTCTTCCTTTGACTTTATTTGATCATCTTGTATATGTAATCTCTCAATCGAGAACTCTCTATAACACGAGCTCATATAGTGGATTTCTAGGTGTCGATCCTGAAGAGAGATGTACCCATAGTTATTGGGGAACTCTATAAGGGTCTTGTGTTGATTTCTATTTCCGCAATCGGTAAGAACAAATCTAGAGAGAGTAGTGAGGTTGTGAGCAATCGAATCGGTGAATGAGTCGAAGCGTATTGATAACATTCTCTGTGGTGAAATTGAGAAAACGAGAGAATTGTGAAAGACGGAGGATTAACTATTCTAAGAAAAAGATTCAGGTCGTGAACCTCACGAAGAAAGAATCACTAGCGACTGCTTTCCCAAAACGAAGTTACAGACTTTTCAGTAAAGCGCCACATCTCTGTCTTCTCTCTGGTGCACAAATAATCATTTTAGCAACTCCTCGTTCTTTCCAATCCAACGTCTCTTTCTACTCTTTTGGTTCGGTCACTCTTCCGTCCATGCCATTGTCTCCACTTTTCTCAGAGTCCTGTTTATAACATTCGGGCCCGACCCAAGAGAAAAGGATTAGACCTAAGAAACAACAGCCCATGAGGATGAATCCCTAGGTGTATAACTTCCCTTCCCCCCTATTTATTAAAAGGTGGGGATCGACCAAGGGAGAGGAAAAGCTCACCACCGCCACCGAACCCCTAATCGCCGCCGTGACCACCGCCCCCAAAATTATAATGAAGATGCTGATGAGACAGCACTAGAATGAAGAATCTTATGAGACGTCTCTTCTGTTTAGAGTGGCTTCGAGAAAGCACAAGCACAAGCACAACGACCCAGAATTTTAAGTTTCAAATATAAAGAAATTTAATGTCCTCAAAAATCGTAGATCTCACCAGTAAAAGAATGAAATCGTGGGATTCTCATCTAAGTTTTTTTGTTCCGGACCAAAGGACTGTGGGGGGGGGGGTTATCAAATTGTTTGTGTCAGATCTCACCCCAGGCTAAAATCCTGATTTCCGAGGTCTAGGAGCACCAGGTAGAGGCAAAAAACAAAAAATCATTGAGCTAACACTGAGGCCCACTTGGAGCCCGATCCATACAAGCTCAATAAGTAAATAATCAGAACGGTCAAACTCATTAACTACATACAAGTTAATGCAATACTTGACGTTATATATAAGGATCCGCGAGTATAAAAGGGGAAATGATCAACATAACTGGGGCCATCTTCTTTACATCTAAACATATAGCAAAGACCCTTGTACTCTCGCTTCCGGATTCATCAATAAAATTCCGATTTTATTTTTATCAGATTTTCTTGTATTTTCATTGTTCATTCATTTAAAAAAATCTTCATATTACGAAGACTTTAAACCCAATATCAAATTATTATTGTGGAACCGGATCTTGCATCAACATAATTGTTCTTTAATTATCATAAAAAAAAAGTGTTTTGTTTTCTATTTACGATTAAAAACGTTAAATCGTTATTTTATTTTTATTTGCTTTGTTAGGTTAAATGTTTATTTCTTTGTTAAAATGTATTGGGTTTTAATTAACATTTCAAAATTTGTCAAATATTTTAAGTAAAATTGATATAGTCGTGAGTTTTATTTTGCAATTTTACAGTCATCATATATATATATATTGTTGATTATGGAAATCACAAAAAGGTAAAACAGTAAATTTATAATCAGAATCTCGTTTTATTGATTGAATTCGACAGAGTACATGATTGTTCTAAGTCGGAAATAAGACTCGGAAAACTAAGGAAAAAAATATCAGTAAACTTGAGCTCTCTATTTCCTCTGTCTCACATATGATTCTGAATGATGTCAAATGAGGCAATGGCCTCCTTATTTATAAGGTACTAAGTCGGCTGAAACGGGATAATTTCATTTTCCTAGATCCATCAGGAAAATGAAGATGTCCCAAAATCCCTCTAAAATCGGGAAATATTCCGCAAATCTCAGAGGTCGACCTTTTCCATGACGAGTTGGGCCTTAATGTGCTTAAAGGCCGGCAACCATGACCTCGGCGGACTTTCTTCCGAGCTCGAACCGTCGTAAACCGTGATCAATTATGCCGATCTCGGTTCGAACCAGGCAAAACCGGAGACTGCTAAACTCACCACAAACAATGAGTCCCCCCCCCATTTCGGCGAAACGGTCTTTAGTTGAGTTCGGCGAAGTTTATGTAGAATTCTTTTAGCACGGTGCAAATTGAGGTCGGCATTTTTCCTTAGTCCTTCTAAGCTCGATATTTCACCAAATTTCTTCAACTCGGTGGCTCGGCGAATCTTCTTCAGGAAGACATATCGACTCGAAATCTTTAACCGTTGCAGGAATCGAGGAGTCGCCATAAATACCTCTCTCTATATATTCTCTTTGACCCTTATGATTCTTCACTTCACTTCTGCTTATAAAAAGGTATCATTTCTCTTTCTCTCTCTAACGTTCTCATTTCTCTCTAAATTATTTTGCTTTCTTTTTATTCTCTTGAGTTTTCGACCGATCTCGGTCGTGATTTCTCCGATCTCCTTGAAGATCTTTGAGTTTTCCGATCCATCATCAACACCGTTCTTCATCCTAAATTTCGAATTCGTTCTTTGATCGAAATGAGTTCAAAATTTTCTCCAGAATCTTTTAATGACCGAACTCCTTCTCCTGAAGGTCTGGTCGCTCCTCTCGAATTATTTGCTAGCTCGTCAGATCCTGACGATTCATCTGATGACGGTCTTGAAGGGGTGAGTGATGAATTAATTAGACGCAACTCGCGCTTTGCTGGAGCCGGTCGTAGTAATCACGAGCTTCTATTCAGGTTCTCGTACTCATGGATAGAGATAGACATGAAACAGATGCTCAAGTTCGCTTTGCTTGAGAAATGGGTTTTCGGATCGAGCAAGTCGTCGAAGAGAACATTCTATCGACAAAGAAAACCATTCCGTTAGGAGCTCGTAAAACGGTCACAACGGCTTGTGTCGGCCCGACTCGTTCTACTACGAGGTCGGTGCATAATACTTTGGAATGGTGCGATGCTCCAAATGACTTGACTTTCTTGTTACCTCGTCAGGACCAACGACCTTGGGACGCCCCTGAGGGTTATGTTTGTGTGTACAGATATTACTTTAGAAGTTGCGGTCTCTGATTCCCACTTCTAAAGCTTTTGTAAAGTTATTGTAATCACCGAGGTGCTGCGATTTCTCAACTCAAGCCCACCACAATTATTAACATCGTTGGGCTTCTTATCCATTGAGAGGATTGCGACATTCTGATCTGCTGCGAGGTGTTTGAAAATTTATTTCGCGTGAACATCACGGCTCAAAAACATTGGTTTTTCTTGGCTAACGCGAAGCCATAATACGATCTCGTTACAAGAAATAAACCGAGTAAAGTTAACGATTGGAGTACTCGCTATTTCTTCCTTCAGATTGACGATATTTCGGTATCGGTCCCTAATGGATACTACCGAGCTAAATGGGAAATCGCAATTGGTAGATATTGGACCGCACTTGGCTGTATTCTAACTTTTCTCATCCTTTTTGTCTTCCTTTTCAGTTCGTCATACTCTAAGTATCCTTACAATGATTCCAAATTTTACTTCCGAGGACGCTAGGAGGTTGAGTGAGGCAGGAAAGATCCGTTGGCCGGAAGCGTACCAGGAAAATCTCAACAAGAAGACAAATCGAGCTGTCAAAGGTTCATCTCGAGGCCGAGAAGCAAAGAAGAAGAAAAAGGAAAACTTCAACTCAAAGTTCGGCAAGAGGCGGAGCCAAAAAGCCGACCGAGGTCGTGGCTAAAGAAGAGGTCGGAGAAGATGACGCTATGGGAAATCCTACAGGTCTCCCCTTGAAATCTCATCAGGCCTGAGATAATGCTTTAACAGTCCATATCGGGGACGTCAATTTGGAGGTCAGGGAAAATAACCGGTCTGATCGATCTGCGGCCTCAAAAAGACAAAGAACTGCCGGCCCTTCAGCTCATTCTGTCAAGTTTTACTATGATAAAGACGACCTTGTTGTCAATGATGAGGGGCGTGTGCCGATCTCTACCGCCAAATTGCATTCAGGAATCAGGATCTGCCTCCGACCGACGAGTTCTTACGATATGAGGCTTATAAGAAGTTGGCTTGTACTATGGTTGATGTAAGTAAATCTTTCACTCGTCCCCATGATTTGATCTCGGATAAGCCATAATGATTTCGTATTGTGTTTTTCAAATGGTAGCCCAGAAAAACGAGCTCGTTAGGTCGTACGATCGCGAACTCAACTTGGCACGCTGTGAAGCCCTTAAATCCAGCGTTATTATTAAGGATCTAGAGGCAACCTTGACTGCAGAAAGGGAGAAATCGAAAGCTGCTGACACTGATGTGGCCGAGCTTAACAAGGAAATAGCCGATCTAAAGGCCACTAATGCCGAGCTCGCTGCGGATAGGAATGCGCTCGCCAAGACTTTGAAGAAAGAGACGACCCGGCTGAGAGAAACTCGTACCAAGGAGATAATGGCTCGTACAGAAGTGATCGAAAAGTGCAATGTACGCTTTGAGAAAGTGAAGGCACATCTTGTCGTTGTCGAACAAGTCAAGAAACCATTCCTCACCCTCAATCAGATCAATGGAATTCTTGGTTTCTGCGAGATCCTAACGAAGGACGGCATCACTGTTCCGCCATTTCATATCGAGAAGCTAATGAAGCACAAAGATGAGAAGAAGGCCGAGTATGATGCAATAGTAACCACCGAGTATCCCCGTTCACCGAGATCGCTTATTGGTGTCGACGTTCCACCTGGATTCGATATGTTCGGATCAAACGAGCCGACGATGTCCAGTGACCATGCGAGCGCCATGAGGAATCAAGCTCTCTGAGTCTTTTTTGTTATATCTCCCTTTTTTGTTATGTACTTTGAATCGTTGCCCGAGGGGGCTTTTGTTGAACTCTTTTTACAGCTCGGTAGAGCTTTTAATGAATATGATGAATTTCATTTCCTTGGTCGATTTAATTGTTTTCGATTTTGAATTCGGACTTTATACTTAGTCATTTGTGAAATCAAGTTCGACTTTTGCGAGGTCGTAAAATGATACGATCTTCTCGAATTCACCGTACACAAAATTGGGGCCGCACATAATACGGTCTTAGCCTGGGGGTAGAGGATGAACTCGATTTTACGACCTATTCGAGATCGGCGATCATTGAGAGATTTAAGAAATCGGCTTATAAGTTTGCGATTTTTGAGAAATCAGCTTATTAATTTGCGATTGTTGAGAAATCGGCTTAATTTTGCGAGAGAAAACGTTCGACTTTACCATGGAGCTCAGCATAAGAGTGCGTAGGGAGCTCTTCTTAAGATAATATAGGTCTTCTCAGATCGGATCGGAGTGTGCGAGACTGGAGGGTTGTTTCGTTACCAGGCTGAGGGGAACATATTGCGTTGTAGTGGAGCGGGTGTCTCGTTATCAGGCTGGAGGGTTGTTTGGCTTTGTCGAAGCTCGTTGATTTGGTCTCTGAATTTGAGCTGGGTTGCGACAAGGGCATCAAGTCGCTCGTCGTTCTTCTTTGCCATCTCTGCAAGTTGTGCTGTAATGGCTTGTAGGAGAGCAGATTGGTCAGTTTGAACTGGTGCAGTGTTGGTGGTGTTTACCGAGCGCGGAGGTGGGGGTAGTCCGGTCGTTTCGATAGTCGAGTTGAGATTTTCGACCTCGTCGTTCATGTTGTGGTTGGTGTTGTCGTCGGCGCCGAGTGCCGAGTTATCAGTAAGGTCTGCCATCGCTGAGCTTATCAACCAAGATTCGTAAGTTTTGTTTTAATCATTCCCCACAGACGGCGCCAATTGTTGATTATGGTAATCACACAAGGGATAAAACAGTAAACTTTTGATCGGAATCTCGCTTTATTGATTGAAAATAGGATTGTTCTTAGTCGGAAATAAGACTCATGAAACTAAGGAAATAAAGATCAGTAAACTTGAGCTTTATATTCCCTCTGTCTCACAGATGATTATGAATGATGTCGAATGAGGCAATGGCCTCCTTATTTATAAGGTACTAAGTCGGTTGAAACGGGATAGTTTTCTTTTCCTAGTTCCATCAGAAAAAGAAAGATTTCCCAAAATCCCTCTGAGATCGGAAAATATTCCGTAAATTGATATGCTCAAATTAATACCCTATTTAGATACTAAAGCAGTTGTCGTAGTATATCTAGGGGTCGAACACAAGGTCTCACAGAAATACGCAATAGATTATATAGATCCAAAATACGCTAAATCAAAAGATGTAAACGAAAACAAGTACGCAATTAAAAGTGTTGTAAATCAATGGAGGAAAATATAGGCCTAGGGTTTTTCTCAGGAAATCAATGAATGCAGCTAAATTAACGCACTTTTCTTGAACTCAAATCACTAAAATATAGGTAACCAACTCTCGTTGCGAAAACTATCTAAATCTAAATCTTAGGAATTCTAAATCTCTTTGCGAATCCTAAAATCTAAATCACCTTTAAAGTTCAGGTTTGATATGTTCACAAATCAATTAAACCAAATCTCTTTGCGAATAATCAATATGCTCACCTAGGTTCTATCAGGTAATTAATCGCACTCTCGTGCCTAATCAATTATCCTAAGATCTAAGTTCCAGATTCGTCAACCTAGAATTAGCTTTGAGAACAACCTATGGTGAAGAACTAATTTAGATGGTGAATCCTAAACAGATAATCAATCTAGCATTCAAAGAAATCTTTATGAAAAAACCCTAAACCTAAAGTGTATCTACTCAGACATGGTGAATGAAACAATCAACATAACTGAATAAATCATCAATAAAATAGAAAGAGTAACAAGAGGTTTTGAGATCTGATCTCGCACGAAGGGAGATTCAGACTTGTCTCTCTCAAACCAAAGTAAAATAAAGCATAGCCTAAACAGGTTGCTGTAAAACCTAATTATATAGCTAAAACACGTTCTGGGCCATCTTGTAAATATCAAAGTCTTCTGGGCCAATTATGCAATTCTTCAACTCTTCAATAAGTCGCGATCCTTCTGGTTCCTCGACGGGTATTGATCGATACCAGGAGGTATCGATCGATACTCATGTGATATCGACGTCTCAACTACACGGATCTCTGCTTCGCTCCAAAATGTTCCAGAAATCTCCAATATCTCCAATTATGCTCCAAACGTGCAATAACCTGTAAAAGACTCTAAAAGACTACAAAACACTAGAAAGACTCTATAAAAAGGACTTATATCATGGCCTAAACAGGGTAAAAACCATGATATATCAACTCCCCCAGACTTAGCATCTGCTTGCCCTCAAGCAAATAGAAGACTAAACCAGAGAAAGAGGTTTGAAAACGCGGAGACTCACCTGTTCATGAACCATCGAAATGACCGTCTTTCCAAGTACCCAAATTTCACATGACCAGCTTTTGATCTAACCACCATGTACTTCTCCGTAGACATTCGCAACTTTCCCAGACTCCACACATTATCCCACAACATTGTTCAAATAAAACCCTCATCACCAGTTTCATCGCTGCAGCTTATGTTCAAGAACCTTCTAGATTCTTTACCAGACAATATCATGACAAGGAACCACCCTTTTTCACACTTTTTGTATCAATTTCTCTCCCCCAGACTTATTTCTTATTATGTTCTTTCGTTATTTTTTTCAGATCTTGCATATACACATCAAGGTATGAGACACGAGTATTGATGGTGTTAGCCACCGAATCCCCGGTTCTTCCCTCTCAATGTATCAAAGGATGTAGGCGAATAATGGCATCATAGGAAAATCCTAGCCTCGCTTCCAATCCTTTGTGTGATCATTCCCTCTTAAGTAGAATAATAGGATCGCTGGAAATTTTCCTAACCCTCTACTCAGAAGAAAATCATTTCAATCTTTTATGCTCTTATTTATCAACTTATAACAGGGGAGAGAGATACTATTACTCTAAACACATGGGTTCCTTTGTCAGATATGAATGATGAATCAAGCTTTAAAAACACTAACCACATTGATGAAGTGCAGAAATTTGGCTCAGGTTTCAGAAGAACTCTGCTGGAGACATGGATGTTTTCTAGTCAACTGGTCAGTCCTTGGATTTTTCATTAGTCGATCTAGAGCTGATCCTGCAACACTGGTCACTCAAAAATAAAATCAAAACAACAATTCAAGCACATGATCATCATCTCCAACAAGTTTTGACTCAATAAAACGTTTTTGACTCGATAAAACAACTGACTCTAAGAAAAACAAAAACAATATCAGCAGACACCTCCCCCAGACTTGAACAACACTGTCCCCAGTGTTATCTAGCTTAGAGTAGGTAAAAGAAACAAAAGAAAATGATAGAATTGGGAAAAACAAGAAGTTACCTTACTGGAACATTGAGTATCGATCGACACACAGCCTGGTATCGATCGATACCAGACTTAAATCGACATGAACCTTTCTCAATTGCGTAGGGTATCGATCGATACTGAAGGGTATCGATCGACACTCTGGCGATTTTGAGTTTGCTCCTTGTTTACCCTGACACAAAACGAAAAAAATAAAAAGAAAATACTTATATATATAGACTCACCAGTGGGTTGCCTCCCACCAAGCGCTCGTTTAACGTCAATAGCTTGACTGTAATGCCCTTCAGGCTGGATAAGAGTGAGAGCTTGCACCAAAACAGGCTCCACAACTTGACATTGCTAGCTTCAGAGTTTTGCTCAACATGCCTTCCACAAACTTTTTTCCCTTCTCTTTCAGCTCCGAAGTAAGAAGAATTCTCGCCTTAGAGAATGGCTTCGAAGCTCCTTTGCACTTGACCTTATACTCAATCGAATTCCCATCACTCTTCTGAGGGATTAAAGTGACATGGGGATTTTCGACTTTCCTGCTCTTGGCCTTCTTCTTTGTTGCCTTAGCTTTCTTGACAACTTCCTTGGGGACGCTGGGCGGTTCAACTGGAACGTCTGTGACAGTAGGCTCATCAGGAGGTTCTTCCAAAATATCAATTGCTAGCGACTCTCCTGTGACAACCTCGATGCTAGAGACACGTGTGGGAGCACTCCTAGGGGGAATTACATCATAATATACCCTTCCGTCAATGTAAGAGAAAGATATTCTCTTATTAGGCGTGTCTATTATCGCGCCAGCAGTAGCCATAAACGGTCGTCCCAGGAGCAAAGATAGTTGATATCATCATATTTTGCATCATTCTAGCATCTGTTTCATTTAGGTTTTGAGTCATTTACATGTAGTTCATGATATCTCTTTAGCATTTTAGTCATTTTAGGAGTCTAGTGTGTCCACATTTAGTCCTAGAGAGTCCTTGCATGTTTTGGATCGCATTTCAGGTGCTAAAGAGGAGATTCGAGACCCGAGGAGAGGAGACGGAAACCGTATGTCACTGGGCGGTATTGGTGCTCGGTATCAAAAGCAGAGGAGTTGCATCGAAGTCACTGCTCGGTGCAACTGATCGGTATATCCCGACGGAGGAAAACAGCCACAATACCGACGTATAACACCGAGGAGTGACGTCGGTATCAAAGCTTCAGGGGATTGTACCGATGTCACTGCTCGGTGTCACTGCTCGGTGTCACTGCTCGGTGCTGCCACATGAAGAAACCCGGGGGAAAAGTCCCCCGAGGAGTGACCTCGGTATCCACTGAAGATCACCAGCCAAACATCTCCTCAATACCGACGCCACTGCTCGGTGCTCCTCGTCGGTGCACTAACCCATGCTCAATACCGAGGTGTTACACCAAGCAGTGACCTCGGTATTGGCCGAACCAAAACTTTTTATCCATTTAAACCGGGTCGGTACCCGTTTTGTCCCGGGTCGACCCAGTTCGTCACTATTCACTATTTAAGCTCAAAAACCTAATTTAGAGGGGCTAAGTCTTTTCTTAAGCAAAAACCCTCTCTAAGAGTGATTTGTAAGAGATTGATCCTTTTGATTTTATGCAATTTGAGTATTGTTTTCTTGATTGAATCCATCTATCTTCTACTTTCTAATCATCCAATCATCTTGATCATGAGTTTTAACACTTGTTTTCTTGGATTTGTTAAACCCATGATGATTAGTGAGTAGTCTTAAGGACCTTGGGATAGGGTAGATTAGGGTGATCTAGGGTTTGGTTAGTGGTGTTTAGGGTTAGATAATCTTATATTCCTTCTTGTCTAGAGTCCCCAATGCTATGTCTAGCTTGAAAGAGTGGATCTAGATCACAAGGCATTTCATGAACACCAAGTGTTTGATGAAATGCCAAGACCAACTAGACAAGAGATTTATGTTCATAACCTAAGATATTAGTTGTTTAGGGCATATCTTTGGTTGATCTTGTTATGATCCTGAATGCTTGCTAGTTGTTAATCCACAAATGATGATTTGCTAATGTACTTGATAATTAACAAAGTGATTAGTTGTTTGAAAGAGAACTAATCTAGATTAGAGATCTATTGCCTAGGAATTAGCTTATTGAGTAAATGAACACCACTAATTGGACTTGGATCACCTTATATCATTATTCTTATCTCTTGCTCCGCTTTTGTTATTTGGATTACAAATCGTTTAGTTGTTGCTTCTCTTAATTTGAACTTGAACACTTAATCACCAATTACCTTGTTAGCTTAAATTACTTATGAACCTTGCATTCTTAGTGTTTAGAATAATCCCGATTATGGATTGATAACCTCCTTACTACATCGTATTGGGGATATTGATACCTCCTAGAGACTAAAAAGTCTTGTATCAATTTGGCGCCGTTGCCATATTGGGATTTGTTTTAACATTAAGGTTTAGGCTCTTTGTGAGATTAAGCTTTATTTGCTACAAAGTTACTAATCTTGTTTGCTTTCCATTGCTCTCTCTAAACCTATAGGTGCATGCATACACGATCTCGAGGCAACGACAATCTAGTTGGACCACGGGACGACATACATCGATCATACCGAGGGTTTCGAACAAGGGAAGCACGTGTAAGACAACAAGAAGTTGAGACCAACATGGATCACTATGAGAATGTTCCACTTGGGAACATCAATGAACCCATTCCCCACCAAAGGAACGGTGGGAATGGGGATGGACAAGGCAACAACCAAGGAGGTGGTGGTAATGGAAACCATCCCGCAAAAGGTGGTAATGGAAACCACCACGCACAAGGAGGGAACGCCCACAGCGACCCCCATCCACCCGCCCGGCCAAGAGGTCCCAACCATCCACCAAGAGCTAGAAACGTTGTTGGAGAAGGCGATGCCGCTAATGCTCACCAAAACCGCCAAGGCATTCAAGCTCCACCGGTGGAGAATAACAACTTCGAAGTAAAACCGGGAGTTATCAACATGGTTCAAGCCAACAAATTTCATGGCTTGTCCATGGAGGATCCCTTGGACCACATTGACCAATTTGACCGGATATGTGGTCTCACGAAGATCAATGGGGTCTCCGAAGATGGATTCAAGCTTCGTCTCTTCCCATTCTCTTTGGGTGACAAGGCTCACCAATGGGAAAAGACCTTACCCCAAGGATCTATCCCTTCGTGGGATGATTGCAAACGCGCGTTTCTCGCCAAATTCTTCTCACCGGCTAGAACTGCCAAGCTTCGCAACGAGATCTCAAATTTCACACAACGATCCAATGAGTCTTTCAATGAGGCTTGGGAGAGATTTAGAAGCTACACGTCTCAATGCCCACATCACGACTTTAGCAACGCCTCTCTTCTAAGCACACTCTACCGTGGTGCTTTGCCTAAGATCCGTATGCTACTTGACACGACATCTAACGGGAACTTCTTGGCTAAAGACGTTGAGGAAGCAATGGAGTTTGTCGAGAATTTAGCCCAAAGTGACGGTGCCTACGGCGACGACTATGACCGCGCCACAAGGACCACTAGTAACTTTGATGAGAACAAACGGGCCAAAGACATGAAAGCTCTTAACGACAAGTTGGACAAGCAAGCCAATTTGATTGATAAACTACTAGTGTCTTCCCAAAAGACGGTCAACTTCGTGGATGCTAATGATGAGAACCAAGGTTATTTTCAAGAGGAGAACGTAGACATGAACACTCAAGAGGAGGTTAACTACTTGGGGAATCAAGGGAACTTCCAAAACCAAGGGAATTACCAACGCCAAGGGTTCAATCAAAACTATCGGAACCACCCCAACTTCTCTTACCGGAACACAAATGTGGAGAACCCACAAGATCAAGTCTACCCTCCACAACCTACTCAACCTCAAGGAGCCCCACCAAAACAATTTCAACCTCAAGGGCAAGCTTCTAATACCAACCAACAAGCCTTTGTCCCAAGGAACCAATTCCAAGGGAACCAAGGTGGATTTCAACACAAAGCTCCACCCGGTTTTCAAGCACCTACGTCTAAACCGCAAGAACTTGATTTGAGCTCCATGTTCCAACAACTACTTAAGGGACAAGCGGAGATCCATACGAAGGTGGATTGCTCTTACAATGACCTCAACACAAAGATTGAGGCTTTGAACTCCAAGGTCAAACACATGGAGAACAAAGGTGTTGCTTCTTCTTCACGTCCACAAGGTCAACTACCGGGCAAATCCGAAGCGAATCCCAAGGAGTATGTCAATGCCATAACCTTGCGAAGTGGCACGGTCTTGCCTACAAGAGAAGCTCCTTTTCCTCTCAATGCGGACATTGAGGACCAAAGTTGGGGGGGGTGGAACTTCAAGAAGATGAGGTAGTAAAGGAGCACGATAAGGTTGAAGAAGTTGAGAAGATCAAACCTAGAGTTGTTGTTGCTCAAGTGAAGCCAAAGAAGAATGCATTCGTCCCCAAGCCATACGTCCCAAAGCTACCTTTTCCCGGTCGTTTCAAGAAACAACTCATGGACAAGTATAAAGCTATTTTTGGTAGGCAAATGGAGAAAGTGGAACTCACAATGCCTTTGGTGGATGCATTCTTACTTGTCCCTCAATATGCCAAGTTTTTGAAAGATGTTGTTAATGAAAGAGCTAAGGAGATGGAATCCATGGTCATTCTAACTCATGAGTGTAGTGCCATTATACAAAAGAAGATGGTACCCAAGAAGCTAGGAGACCCGGGATCCTTTACCTTACCTTGTGCTCTTGGACCTCTAGCTTTCAATCATTTCTTATGTGATCTTGGGGCAAGTGTAAGCCTCATGCCATTTTTGGTAGCTAAGAGATTAGGCTTCACACGCTACAAAGCATGCAACATCTCTCTAATATTGGCGGATAGGAGCGTGAGGGTCCCTATTGGTCTACTTGAGGATCTACCAATTGTGGTGAAGGATTTCATCGTCCCCACGGACTTTGTGGTTCTCGAAATGGATGAGGAACCAAAACACCCTCTTATCTTTGGTAGACCATTCCTAGCAACCGCGGGAGCGATAATCGACGTGAGGAAGGGCAAGATAGATCTCCATTTGGGTAAAGGAGAAGTGCTTGAGTTTGATATCAACAAAGTGCTGAAGAAGCCCACTATAGACGGCCAATGTTTCTACATTGAGACCATGGACGAGCTAGCCGATGAATTACTTGAAGAAATGAGGGTATAAGACGGGTTAGAAGTGGTTTTGACGAATGAGCACGGCGATCATGGGTTTTTGAGCAAGGAAAGTCAAGGTTATGAGCTTCTCATGGATTCTCACAAGCCGGTCGACAAGGACACCACATTTATTGAGTTGTGCATCCGGGGTACCACGGTTCAAGAAGAGTTCGTTCTAGCCGTCGAAGAGACTAGCAATGGTAAGACTAGTTTTGAGGATGACGATTGGAGCGAGCTCAAAGACCCAAAGGTGGACCTAAAGCAACTTCCCGCGGGATTAAGGTATGCGCTCTTAGGTCCAAACGAGTCATACCCGGTTATTGTGAACGAAAGTCTAGATGAAAACGAACTATCCTCCCTTCTTGTGAAACTTAGGAAGTATAGGAAAGCAATTGGCTATTCTTTAGATGATATCAAGGGTATTTCCCCAAGTTTGTGCACGCATATATAGAATCCATTTAGAGGATGAATCAAGGACCTCTATTGAACATCAAAGAAGGTTAAATCCTAATTTGAAAGATGTTGTAAAGAGAGAGATTCTTAAGCTCTTGGACGCGGGCATTATCTATCCAATATCGGAGAGTACGTGGGTCTCCCCGGTTCATTGTGTGCCTAAGAAAGGGGGGATGACGGTTGTTAGAAATGACAAAAATGAAATTATTCCTACTAGGAAAATAACCGGGCATAGGATGTGCATTGACTATAGGAAGTTAAACTCATCTACTCGAAAAGATCACTTCCCGTTACCTTTCATAGATCAAATGCTTGAACGCCTCGCTAATCATCCTTTTTATTGTTTCCTAGACGGTTATTCGGGTTTCTTTCAAATACCCATACACCCGAATGACCAAGAGAAAACAACTTTCACATGCCCTTACGGTAC